>CAXITT010001094.1:56578-67171 GCA_964033795.1 Lymnaea stagnalis | reverse complement strand
GAGAGGGGGGTGGCAGTGGGAGCAGCTATTCGATAGGGGTGTGGCAGTGGGAGCAGTCATTCGATAGGGGTGTGGCAGTGGGAGCAGCCATTCGATAGGGGTGTGGCAGTGGAAGCAGTCATTCGATAGGGGTGTGGCAGCGGGAGCAGCCATTCGATAGGGGTGTGGCAGTGGAAGCAGTCATTCGATAGGGGTTGGACCCATGGATGGAAAAGCAGATGGTTACAGCAAAAACAAAAGAAAATTGAAAGAAAATTGAAAATAAACATAGGGGGGGAGGGGGGGAGAGAGAGAGAACAATACTAACTAAATAAAGCAATAGACATCACATGTCCTCCACATTTTAAAGTAAGAGTGGAAATAACCAGGGTATGGGGGTAAAGGGGGCTTGTGAGAGATAGAATTTCTTACATACACAAAGAAAACAACAACATAATTTGCAGAAATCAATTTTTAAATATAACCAATGCACAAAGAATATAGTTTAGAAATTAAAAGGCATCAAGAACTTTTTTTAAGAGGTGCTATCTAACATTTGAGAGTTGGAATCTTTCTTTTGACAGAGCCATTTGAATGAGCTGAGGAGCAATAGAACTTCTGACAGATAGGAGAACTTTTTTAAGAGGTGCTATTTAATTTTTGAGGGTTGGAATCTTTCTTTTGACAGAGCCATTTGAATGAGCTGAGGAGCAATAGAACTTCTGACAGATAGGAGAACTTTTTTTTAAAAATGCATTCAACTAAATTAATAAAGGAAACATTTAACTTCTAACAAGTGACATTTAACCTCTAACAAGTGACATTTAACTTCTAACAAGTGACTTTTAACTTCTAACGTTACTACCTTAAAACTTTATGTGACCTAGAATACTACAAGTTGGTTAATACTGATGAGAGCATAAATTATTTTGACAGTAACACAAAATAAGACAATCGGACAAAGTTAGAAGGACAAAGTAAGACAACAGGACAAAGTAAGACAGTGAGACAAAGTAAGTAGGGCAGTGGGGCAAAGTAAATAGGAAAGTGGGACAAAGTAAGTAGGACAGTGGGACAAAGTTAGTAGGACAGTGGGGCAAAGTAAGTAAGACAGTGGGACAAAGTAAGTAGGACAGTGGGACAAAGTAAGTAGGACAGTGGGACAAAGTAAGTAAGACAGTGGGACAAAGAAAGTAGGACAGTGGGACAAAGTAAGTAGGACAGTGGGACAAAGTAAGACAGTGGGACAAAGTAAGACTGTGGGACAAAGTAAGTGGGACAGAGGGACAAAGTAAGACAGTGGGACAAAGTAAAACAGTGGGACAAAGTAAGTAGAACAGTGGGACAAAGTAAGACAGTGGGACAAAGTAGGACAGTGGGACAAAGTAAGTAGGACAGTGGGACAAAGTAAGTAGGACAGTGGGACAACGTGTGTAGGACATTGGGACAAAGTAAGTGGAACAGTGGGACAAAGTAAGTAGAACAGTGGGAAAAAGTAAGACAGTGGGACAAAGTAAGACAGTGGGACAAAGTAAGTAGGACAGTGGGGCAAAGTAAGTAGGACAGTGGGACAAAGTAAGTAGGACAGTGGGACAAAGTAAGTAGGACAGTGGGACAAAGTAAGTAGGACAGTGGGACAAAGTAGGACAGTGGGACAAAGTAAGACAGAGGGACAAAGTAAGTAGGACAGTGGGACAAAGTAAGACAGAGGGACAAAGTAAGACAGTGGGACAAAGTAAGTAGAACAGTGGTACAAAGTAAGTAGAACAGTGGGACAAAGTCAGTAGGACAGTGGGACAAAGTAAGTAGGACTGTGGGACAAAGTAAGTAGAACAGTGGGACAAAGTAGGACAGTGGGACAAAGTAAGTAGGACAGTGGGACAAAGTAAGACAGTGGGGCAAAGTAAGGCAGTGGGATGAAGCAATGTTTTAGTGATTGAATATTTGATGAATTAATGTTTTAGTGAATAGATGTTTGGTGAATGGATTTTTAGTGAATGTATGTTTTAGTGAATGGTTAATAGTAAATGAATGTTTTGTAATGGAAGTTTTAGAGAATGGATATTTGGTGAATGGATGTTTGGTGAGTGGATTTTTAGTGAATGTATGTTTTAGTGAATGGTTAATAGTAAATGAATGTTTTGTAATGGAAGTCTTAGTGAATGGATATTTGGTGAATGGATGTTTGGTGAGTGGATATTTGGTAAATGGATCTTCTTCAGTAACTATGTGTTTAGATTATGAATGTTTCATGAATGGATATTTCGACAATTAATTGCAGGTTTTATCAAATTTATTATAAAAAAGATTTCTATGAAAATAGAATTAACAAAGCTACTATTCCTTGCAATCATCAAAGGTGTTAATCATGAAAGATTAAATAAAACATATTCCACAAAGATACAGGCAGTAACAGTTGGTTGATCACACAAAGATACAGGCAGTAACAGTTGGTTGATCCCACAAAGATTCAAGAAGCAAGAGTTGGTTGATCTGCATAAAAACCGTTCAAAGCC
This sequence comes from Lymnaea stagnalis, assembly GCA_964033795.1. Taxonomy (NCBI): domain Eukaryota; kingdom Metazoa; phylum Mollusca; class Gastropoda; family Lymnaeidae; genus Lymnaea; species Lymnaea stagnalis. The sequence goes on along the minus strand of CAXITT010001094.1, from coordinate 64,676 downwards.
CAGGCAGAGATTAGCTGTACAAAGACGGAAGGATTATGTCATTTGGCAGAAGCAACACGAAGCCGACATGCACATGTGTAAGCAAATCAAGGGGGCAAAAACAGGGTGCTAAGAGGAAAAATATGTGTACACAACAACAAAAAAAAAGCTCAGCAGGAATGGGTGAATGTCAAGGTCGTGTATCTCACCCACCAGAACGAGCAGGTTGGCAATGGCGGCGATCTGTGTCTGCTGAGCCAAGATTTGGAAAGGATCGTTGCTGAGGAGGTTCGGGTCTCCGGGAGCCCCGACCCCACCGCCGGCGGGGTTGGAATTCGTGTTCACGGACGAGGCACCGTCGACGCCACCATTCGACTCCGTGGAGCCGCTTCCGTTGCTGTTGTTGTTGTTGGCGACACCCCGTTTGTTGTTGAGCAGCAGCTGAGAGCAGCGCTTGCACAGCCGGTCCGAGGACATGCTCGGCTTGCGGTTGTCTTCCTGGGGCACGGGCGAGGCGTCGTTGATGTCCACATTGACGCACTTGCACATCTCGTTGTAGTGGGACTCCCAGATCGGGAAGACGTGTTTGGAGCCGAATTTCCCTTGCTTGGCCTCCATCTCCGCGGCCTCCGGTGTGTCCACGGACAGCGTGAGGACGTTTTTAATCGACTGATTCCCGAACATCTGCACCCGTTCGTTGTTCTTTTTCTTAGACTTCGTGTAAAGGTCTTTTGCTTTGCTGGCGGTTTGCGTAACGGCCTCATGGGTTTCGGCCTCAGCGTCGTCCCCGTCCACGCCATTGCTTGTAGCTCTAAGCGCGTGGCCGGCTTTCTTGCTCAGCTTTTTGCGTTTGCTCCTCTTGATCTTGGTGGATCGCCGGCTGTAGCGTATCGATTCCACCGAATCCTCCTCGGTCTCCTCTGTCCGGCTGTGACGACAGCCCATGGTATCGGAGATCAAGAGGCGAAGGTACCGAAGGTGGTTCTCGACTACCGGGTTGGTTTCTTGATAAGGGTGGAGAGAGCCCGGGAGAAAGCGCATAGGCGCGTCACGCTGGGCGCACGCTGGATGGGTTCGAGCCCACGGTTGAGACTTGTGGTTGCGTAGATGATGGGGTTGCTGGCAGTGCGAGGTAAGGATCAAAAGACCAACCATCTGGAAATAATGCCAACAGGCGAGAACTCTCTTGTCAGCATTATTTTTTTGGCCAAACGAAATCAAAGCCGCGAGATGAACCACGGAAAAAAAGAGAGTCGACCTGCTAACACAAGTAATCCAAAAATACTAAGAGAGGTAATGTGAACTGTCCCTTTTCAGAACCTCCACGAGAAGACGGTGTGTGTACACACAAAACGCCAGGCGTTCACTGTCCTGTGATGTCTCCGTGGAATCATGCTTTCAGCTCCACCTGTAGACGAGCAATTACTGTTAATACAAATTTGTATCCTGTGGAATGGCAGGTCATGTAGAATGGCATGGCATGTAGAATGGCATGTCATGTAGAATGACACGCCTCCCATACACAGAAAAATAATATTGAGTACGAAAAAGACGCTAATATAATCATGAAACTTCTTCCGTGAGTTACCTGCTCCGTAGCACCAAGGTATTGAACACGTATCTATTTCTATCAAGTTACACCTTCCTGTGTGTCCGTGAGTTACCTGCTCCGTAGCACCAAGGTATTGAACACGTATCTATTTCTATCAAGTTACCCCTTCCTGTGTGTCCGTGAGTTACCTGCTCCGTAGCACCAAGTTATTGAACACGTATCTATTTCTATCAAGTTACCCCTTCCTGGGTGTCCGTGAGTTACCTGCTCCGTAGCACCAAGTTATTGAACACGTATCTATTTCTATCAAGTTACCCCTTCCTGGGTGTCCGTGAGTTACCTGCTCCGTAGCACCAAGGTATTGAACACGTATCTATTTCTATCAAGTTACCCCTTCCTGGGTGTCCGTGAGTTACCTGCTCCGTAGCACCAAGGTATTGAACACGTATCTATTTCTATCAAGTTACACCTTCCTGTGTGTCCGTGAGTTACCTGCTCCGTAGCACCAAGGTATTGAACACGTATCTATTTCTATCAAGTTACCCCTTCCTGGGTGTCCGTGAGTTACCTGCTCCGTAGCACCAAGGTATTGAACACGTATCTATTTCTATCAAGTTACCCCTTCCTGGGTGCTCGTTTTCGTTATTGCCAAGAGAGTAACGTTACCAAAAAAAATTCTTACTTACTGATACTGCGGCAAAGAGCCAAAAATTAAAGATTCTAGTCAGTTGAGTTAAGGTGAACAATGTCAACATTTTTAAAGCAAGACATAGATATGATTAAATGTGTTCATTTTTCCTCGAGATTTGACAATAATTTTAAATGATTATTCTGGGGGAGGATGGTAGCGGGTTTCGGGGGTGTTCCCTCCAAACACCAGTGAAACAACCGGCTTGATATAGAATCTAATTAAGTCATGATGAGATGGCGCTCACGTCACTCTGCAGGCGCTCATATTGCTCTATGTTCAACTCATCAGATGAAAGGCACAAAAAACCACAGCAAAAAGCCAATCCTAACCGCCACTTTCGAGGAGAAGATCATGTTCCATGAATTGAACAAATGAAAGAACGGCTCAAGTTGCCAGGAATCCTTGGTAAGAACGGCCAAGTTTAGATGGCATAGAGACAGGGGAGGCAACCCTCGTAGACAGGCCAAGTTGCCATCGATTAACACTGAGCACTACAAGACAAGAGTTGTAGAACGTACATCACGCAATGCATTGTCTCTGTTCATGGCCCATTTAGACGGCACAGGTAGGCAACAAGTGACAACGGGAGATAGCTATTATATAGTACCTAAATAGGTCTAGAAATAAGGTCGAGGAAGGACAGGTAGGCAACAAGTGACAACGGGAGATAGCTATTATATAGTACCTAAATAGGTCTAGAAATAAGGTCGAGGAAGGACAGGTAGGCAACAAGTGACAACGGGAGATAGCTATTATATAGTACCTAAATAGGTCTAGAAATAAGGTCGAGGAAGGACAGGTAGGCAACAAGTGACAGCGGGACATAGCTATTATATAGTACCTAAATAGGTCTAGAAATAAGGTCGAGGAAGGACAGGTAGGCAACAAGTGACAGCGGGAGATAGTTATTATATAGTACCTAAATAGGTCTAGAAATAAGGTCGAGGAAGGATTGTTGTGGTGAAATGTACGGGGTTTTCAAATAGAAGCTAATAGTCTAAGTGGACCAATTTATGTCACGATAGGCCCACATGCTGTCTACGTGGACCACTTTAAGTCTATGTGGACCCCTCTTAGTCTATGTGGACCCCTTTAATTCTATGTGGCACACTTTAAGTCTACACGGACCACTTTAAGTCTACACGGACCACTATCAAATTTGATAGGAGCGAAGTTTGTCTACGTAGACTACTTTAAGTCTACACGGACCACTATAAAACTTGATAGGATTGCAGTTTGTCTACGTAGACCACTTTAAGTCTACACGGACCACTATCAAACTTGATAGGAGCGCAGTTTGTCTACGTAGACCACTTTAAGTCTACACGGACCACTATCAAACTTGATAGGAGCGCAGTTTGTCTACGTAGACCACTTTAAGCCCTTTAAAAACATGTGGGGTTCGCATTTTAAATTCCATGCGCAATAACTTTGTATTGCAAAGAAGCACTCCACAAACATACGAAGCGCAAGAACCTAATATCAACACCGTACTTTGGCACAGATAGGTGTGGGCGGCATAATTACACTCCCCCCCCCTTCCCAACCCAAAATATATATATATTTTTTTTAATCTCTATTTAATTTCCAAGATCCTCTGAAAGGTGTGAGGGTCACGGTAACCCCCGTGATGACACCCACAGACAGACCTGTTATTTGAGGGCGTCTCCACGGGCCACGCGACTGGGAGCAAGGCGTGTCGAAGGTATTTACTTTGAGGATCAGGAACCAACCGGCTTGGCGTGAGTTCCGTAGCAGCATGAGAGACTTACTCGGCACGCCACCATGTGGTGTTGTGTGTGCGTGATGGTGCAACCATGTGGTTATTGTGTGTGTGTGGTGTTGCAACCATGTGGTGTTGTGTGTGCGCGGTGGTGCAACCATGTGGTGTTGTGTGTGTGCGTGGTGATGCAACCATGTGGTGTTGTGTGTGCGTGATGGTGCAACAATGTGGTGGTGTGTGTGTGCGCGGTTGTTCAACCATGTGGTGTTGTGTGTGCGTGGTGGTGCAACCATGTGGTGTTGAGTGTGCGTGGTGGTGAAACCATGTGGTGTTGAGTGTGCGTGGTGGTGCAACCATGTGGTGTTGAGTGTGCGTGGTGGTGCAACCATGTGGTGTTGAGTGTGCGTGGTGGTGCAACCATGTGGTGTTGTGTGTGCGGTGGAGACGTCAAAAAGTCATGTTCAAATCAGTTAACCATGCCACTGGTCAGCAAATCAGTTAACCATGCCACTGGTCAGCAAATCAGTTAACCATGCCACTGGTCAGCTTATACGTTTCATACCGTTATAAGCTTACAGATTGAGCATCACTAGACCTTAATTGTGCCGTGGCTAAACATAACTTGTTCAGTTTCAAATGAGAATTGTACACCAGACCTTTAGAAGCATTCAATCAGCAACATTATCGCTTGTTCCATTGTTTTAAAAAAAATTACATTTTACAGTTTTCAAGCTTCTTGTAGCCTTCTAATATTACATTGCCCCAATTAATTTATTTAACACACTCTCTCATTCACTGTATCTTCACCAGGGACCAAGCCACTCTCTATATCTCCACCAGGCACCAAGCCACTCAGTATATATTCACCAGGTACCAAGCCATCCACTATATCTTCAACAGGTACCAAGCCACTCACTATATCTTCAACAAGTACCAAGCCACTCACTATATCTTCAACAGGTACCAAGCCACTCAGTATATCTTCAACAGGTACCAAGCCACTCACTATATCTTCAACAGGAACCAAGCCACTCAGTATATGTTCAACAGGTACCAAGCCACTCAGTATATATTCACCAGGTACCAAGCCATCCACTATATCTTCAACAGGTACCAAGCCACTCACTATATCTTCAACAGGTACCAAGCCACTCACTATATCTTCAACAGGTACCAAGCCACTCAGTATATCTTCAACAGGTACCAAGCCACTCACTATATCTTCAACAGGTACCAAGCCACTCACTATATCTTCAACAGGTACCAAGCCACTTAGTATATATTCAACAGGCACCAAGCCACTCAATATATATTCAACAGGTACCAAGCCACTCAGTATATGTTCAACAGGTACCAAGCCACTCAGTATATATTCAACAGGCACCAAGCCACTCAGTATATATTCAACAGGAACCAAGCCACTCAGTATATATTCAACAGGCACCAAGCCACTCAGTATATATTCAACAGGTACCAAGCCACTCAGTATATATTCAACAGGCACCAAGCCACTCAGTATATATTCAACAGGCACCAAGCCACTCAGTATATATTCAACAGGCACCAAGCCACTCAGTATATATTCAACAGGCACCAAGCCACTCAGTATATATTCAACAGGTACCAAGCCACTCAGTATATATTCAACAGGTACCAAGCCACTCAGTATATATTCAACAGGCACCAAGCCACTCAGTATATATTCAACAGGTACTCACCAGTCACCAAGCCACTCACTATAACTTCACCAGGCACCAAGCCACTCACTATCTCTTCACCAGGCACCAAGCCACTCACTATATCTTCACCAGGCACCAAGCCACTCAGTATATATTCACCAAGCACCAAACCACTCACTACATCTTCACCAGGCACCAAGCCACTCAGTATATATTCACCAGGTACCAAGACACTAACTATATCTTCACCAGGCACCAAGGCACTCACTATATCTTCACCAGGTACCAAGCCACTCAGTATATCTTCACCAGGCACCATGGCACTCACAATATCTTCACCAGGCACCAAGCCACTCACTATATCTTCACCAGGCACCAAGGCACTCACTATATCTTCACCAGGCAGCAAGCCACTCACAATATCTTCACCAGGTACCAAGCCACTCAGTATATCTTCACCAGGCACCAAGGCACTCACTATATCTTCACCAGGCACCAAGCCACTCACTATATCTTCACCAGGCACCAAGCCACTCAGTATATCTTCACCAGGTACCAAGACACTAACTGTATCTTCACCAGGCACCAAGGCACTCACTATATCTTCAACAGGTACCAAGCCACTCAGTATATATTCAACAGGCACCAAACCACTCACTATATATTCACCAGGCACCAAGCCACTCACTATATCTTCACCAGGCACCAAGCCACTCACTATATCTTCACCAGGCACCAAGCCACTCAGTATATATTCAACAGGTACCAAGCCACTCAGTATATATTCAACAGGTACCAAGACACTCAGTATATGTTCAACAGGTACCAAGCCACTCAGTATATCTTCACCAGGTACCAAGACACTAACTGTATCTTCACCAGGCACCAAGGCACTCACTGTATCTTCACCAGGTACCAAGCCACTCAGTATATCTTCACCAGGTACCAAGACACTAACTGTATCTTCACCAGGCACCAAGGCACTCACTATATCTTCACCAGGTACCAAGCCACTCAGTATATCTTCACCAGGCACCAAGGCACTCACTATATATTCACCAGGCACCAAGCCACTCACTATATCTTCACCAGGCACCAAGCCACTCACTATATCTTCACCAGGCACCAAGCCACTCAGTATATATTCAACAGGTACCAAGCCACTCAGTATATATTCAACAGGAACCAAGCCACTCAGTATATATTCAACAGGCACCAAACCACTCAGTATATGTTCAACAGGCACCAAACCACTCAGTATATATTCACCAGGCACCAAGCCACTCAGTATATATTCAACAGGTACCAAGCCACTCAGTATATCTTCACCAGGCACCAAGGCACTCACTATATCTTCACCAGGCACCAAGCCACTCACTATATATTCAACAGGTACCAAGCCACTCAGTATATATTCAACAGGTACCAAGCCACTCAGTATATATTCAACAGGCACCAAACAACTCAGTATATGTTCAACAGGTACCAAGCCACTCAGTATATATTCAACAGGTACCAAGCCACTCAGTATATATTCAACAGGTACCAAGCCACTCAGTATATATTCAACAGGCACCAAGCCACTCAGTATATATTCAACAGGTACCAAGCCACTCAGTATATATTCAACAGGCACCAAGCCACTCAGTATATATTCAACAGGAACCAAGCCACTCAGTATATGTTCAACAGGCACCAAGCCACTCAGTATATATTCACCAGGCACCAAGCCACTCAGTATATATTCAACAGGTACCAAGCCACTCAGTATATATTCAACAGGTACCAAGCCACTCAGTATATATTCAACAGGCACCAAGCCACTCAGTATATATTCAACAGGTACCAAGCCACTCAGTATATATTCAACAGGCACCAAGCCACTCAGTATATGTTCAACAGGCACCAAACCACTCAGTATATGTTCAACAGGCACCAAGCCACTCAGTATATGTTCAACAGGTACCAAGCCACTCAGTATATATTCAACAGGCACCAAGCCACTCAGTATATGTTCAACAGGCACCAAGCCACTCAGTATATATTCAACAGGAACCAAGCCACTCAGTATATCTTCCACCAGGCACCAAGCCACTCACTACATCTTCACCAGGCACCAAACCACTCTTTATATCTTCACCAGGCACCAAGCCACTCAGTATATCTTCACCAGGCACCAAACCACTCTTTATATCTTCACCAGGCACCAAGCCACTCAGTATATCTTCACCAGGCACCAAACCACTCTTTATATCTTCACCAGGCACAAAGCCACTCACTATATCTTCACCACGTACCAAGCCACTCAGTATATCATCACCAGGCACCAAGCCACTCAGTATATCTTCACCAGGCACAAAGCCACTCACTATATCTTCACCAGGTACCAAGCCACTCAGTATATCTTGACCAGGCACCAAACCACTCTTTATATCTTCAACAGGCACCAAACCACTCTTTATATCTTCACCAGG
>CAXITT010001094.1:42524-53374 GCA_964033795.1 Lymnaea stagnalis | reverse complement strand
TGGTGTGGCACATGTTCTTTGTTCTCAGCTGCCAACATTCATGGTGTGGCACATGTTCTTTTCTCAGTTGCCAACATTGCTGGTGTGGCACATGTTCTTTTCTCATTTGCCAACATTGCTGGTATGGCACATGTTCTTTGTTCTCAGTTGCCAACATTCATGGTGTGGCACATGTTCTTTGTTCTCAGTTACCAACATTCATGGTGTGGCACATGTTCTTTGTTCTCAGTTACCAACATTCCTGGTGTGACACATGTTCTTTGTTCTCAGCTGCCAACATTGCTGGTGTAGCAGAGCTGCAAGCATTGCTGGTACGACACATGTTGACCATTGCTACAAAGCGCTGCGTGCATTGTCACATTCTGGGAAATGGCTTCTGGCATTACCGTGTTAAATCATGTGCCCATCAGGGAACTACCAAGTGGCCCAAAATATAGTAACTAGAGTATATGTTGGAGGCCAGGGAGGATTACTTTGTCAAGGGACCCACGTTGCTGTTAAGATTACCCTGACCCACGTTGCTGTTAAGACGGCCCTGACCCACGTTGCTGTTAAGACGGCCCTGACCCACGTTGTTGTTAAGATTACCCTGACCCACGTTGCTGTTAAGATTACCCTGACCCACGTTGCTGTTAAGACGGCCCTGACCCACGTTGCTGTTAAGATGGCCCTGACCCACGTTGCTGTTAAGATTACCCTGACCCACGTTGCTGTTAAGACGGCCCTGACCCACGTTGCTGTTAAAACGGCCCTGACCCACGTTGCTGTTAAGATTACCCTGACCCACGTTGCTGTTAAGACGGCCCTGACCCACGTTGCTGTTAAGACGGCCCTGACCCACGTTGCTGTTAAGACGACCCTGACCCACGTTGCTGTTAAGACGACCCTGACCCACGTTGCAGTTAGGACGACCCTGACCCACGTTGTTGCTAAGATCGCCCTGACCCACGTTGTTGATAAGATGGCCCTAACCACACGTTGCTGCTAAGATGACCCTGACCTGCGTTGCTGTTAAGATGGCCCTGACCCGGGTTGCTATTAAGACGGCCCTGGTGCGTGGATATGTATTGACACTCTCGCTTGCTGAGATTCACAAAAGATAGAAATATAACTAATCTCTAAGGGAGCGGTTCTCAACCTCTGGGTAACGACCCCTTTTGGGGGTCGAACGACCCTTTCACAGGAGTCGCCTAAGACCAACGGAAAACACATATACTCTGCAGTTATGAAGTAGCAAATAATTTGTGGTTGGGGGTCGCCACAACATAAGGAACTGTATTAAAGGGTTGCGGCATTAGAAAGGTTGAGAACCACTGCTCTAATGTTTTAATTAATACCAACAGGGGCTGGAAAGAGCTAGCGATTGCTCTCATAGTCCCATGTGGTGGCAACGTTGTTATAATGAGTAGAGGTTGCTACACGACATTCTTGAAAGACGCGTTTTATCAAGTCTGCCTATTAACGGTGCGGAAATAAGATGGGGCCTCTTCTCCAGATGATTCCCAAATCTCAAACTATGGAGCACGAAAATCAAGCGGTTTTTTAAATGTAATGGGTCGTGTAAGGTCACTAAACCAGTGCTTTCTAAACTGCGTGTCGCAACACAGGGAGCGTGTCGCCCCGGGGTGAAGATGTGTCGCCTCGGGGTGACTGGTCATTCCATATCTCCCTGAACTACCACTGGTCATTCCATATCTCCCTGAACTACCACTGGTCATCCCATACCTCCCTGAACTACCCATGGTCATTCCACACCTCCCTGAACCACTACTGGTCACTCTATACCTCCCTGAACTACCCATGGTCATAGTCACCATTCATTGTACACTTATAGTTAACCTATTAATGACATTTAACCCCTTCTCCCTGTGTGTGTTCATCAGTTTTGACGTGTGCCAGGCGCACATCTTCTCCCTGTGTGTGTTCATCAATTTGACGTGAGCCAGGCGCACATCTTCTCCCTGTGTGTGTTCATCAATTTGACGTGAGCCAGGCGCACATCTTCTCCCTGTGTGTGTTCATCAATTTGACGTGAGCCAGGCGCACATCTTCTCCCCGTGTGCGTTCATCAGTTTTGACGTGTGCCAGTCGCACATATTCTCCCCGTGTGCGTTCATCAGTTTTGACGTGTGCCAGGAGCAACTCATCTCCCTGTGTGTGTTCATCAGTTTCCACGTGAGCCAGGCGCACATCTTCTCGCTTTGTGTGTTCATCTGTTTTGAGAACCCACCACATACTTTTATTTTAAGGTTGGCACCGGGTGCTTAATGAAGAGAATGTGGAGGGAGGGAAAGTGTGTGTGGGGAGGGGGGGTGTATAGACATCACCACAATAGTCTCAAACCGTTTCGCTGTTGCCATGACAACGTGACACGCCGAACACTGAACAACTCGATTGGTAGAATACCCCCGTGGCATTTTCAACAAGTTCGCCTTGCATTATCCATTCAAAATGGCTGCACAGAACTTCCTCCTACGGGACTCCACGTTAACGGAGGTTTTTGTTGTCCTACGCAAACACTTTTCTATCTGTATATGTGGCCAGGGGCGCTATAACAAACACTTCTCTATCTCTCTATCTGGCCAGGGGCACTGTAGCAAACACTTCTCTATCTCTCTATCTGGCCAGGGGCACTGTAGCAAACACTTCTCTATCCCTCTATCTGGCCAGGGGCACTGTAGCAAACACTTCTCTATCTCTCTATCTGGCCAGGGGCACTGTAGCAAACACTTCTCTATCTCTCTATCTGTCCAGGGGCACTGTAGCAAACACTTCTCTATCTCTCTATCTGACCAGGGGCACTGTAGCAAACACTTCTCTATCCCTCTATCTGTCCAGGGGCACTGTAGCAAACACTTCACTATCCCTCTATCTGGCCAGGGGTGCTATAGCAAACACTTCTCTATCTCTCTATCTGTCCAGGGGCACTATAGCAAACACTTCTCTATCTGTCCAGGGGCACTATAGCAAACACTTCTCTATCCCTCTATCTGGCCAGGTGCACTGTAGCTGCGTTGAGTCTAAAGCATCCTATATGCTACAATTAATACAAATATTTATAAAATTGCACAATTCCCCAGCTTACTTCCCTCCGCTGCGGTGTTCGGAAAAATGTTTACAGGTTTATTTCGGTTTATGACGTAAGGCTCGTTAAAGTCAACCTCTGTACACGTCTGGTTTCTTCCCGCCCCCGGGAGAAGGGGTGTGGACGTGGAACTAAAGATTCACAAAATACAGTGATTGTAAAAAGGTGGCAGATGCGGTTGGCTCAGTCAGCAATGAAATAATGACGTTACTGTTTTAAACATACACGTTTTAATTTCAGGAATGAAGAGCACACTATTCGTGTAAGATGGGTTACCGGCAATTTGTTTGAATGAAATTTCGTCGACGGAAATTTGTTCGAACGGAAATTTGGTCGAATCTTTTTTTAGTTCACACGTTAAAATTTTCGTTGAAAGTAAAAGAAATGAAATGCGTTCCAAAAGAAATGTGACGCCAAATGTGAAAGTTTGAACTGAAAACAGATTCGACCTTATTTCCGTTTGATCCGATTTCCGTCCATCAATTTTCTGTCGACGAAATTTCTTTCAAACAAATTTCCTGAAGAAGAGCACACTATTCATGTTTGTACACAAAAATTATTAGGCAACAGGTAAAATATATTTTTAAAGAGGGGGGGGGGGGGGTAAGAAATCCAGAAAAAAGATATTGATGAAAAAAGCCAACAATGCGTTTTGTAGACAATTGCACTTGGAAGATACTTCCTAACGGCAAAGTCAGATAACTTTAGACTTAACCACACAAGCTAGTTGGCCATAGACTTAACCACACAAGCTGGTTGACCATAGACTTAACCACACAAGCTAGTTGGCCATAGACTTAACCACACAAGCTAGTTGGCCATAGATTTAACCACACAAGCTAGTTGGCCATAGACTTAACCACACAAGCTGGTTGACCATAGACTTAACCACACAAGCTGGATGACCATAGACTTAACCACACAAGCTGGATGACCATAGACTTAATCTCAGATATTTTAAAGATTAGTTTTGTAATAGCTTATCTCAGATACTTTAAAGGTTAGTTTTGTAGTAGCTTTTCTCAGATACTTTAAAGGTAAAATGCATTTCAAAATCATCCAAATTCAGGTTTTTATCCAAGCTTTTCAGAAAAAAATACAATAAAGTCCAAAGAATGTTTGACATAACCCTCACGGTAAAAACTAAAGGTTCATTCTAACTCAAGTTCAAGTTAAGAGATAAATGGATCCCCAGCTCAAAATAATCACGCCAGCTCTGTACAACAATACCGTGTGTGTATGTGTGTGTGTGTGGGAGAAAGCAAACTTAAAACGTCTTGCTTCAGCATTGGAAAAACAAAAGCAAGCAAAGCTGTGAAGCTAGAGTATGGCAGGCTGTCCGCGCCATAAGAGTATGGCAGGCTGTCCGCGCCATAAGAGTATGGCAGGCTGTCCGCGCCATAAGAGTATGGCAGGCTGTCCGCGCCATAAGAGTATGGCAGGCTGTCCGCGCCATATCATTGACAAACTCGTCGATCTTCGCTCGCTCTCTAACGGTGGACGAGGGGGGCAATAACGACCTGACGTCATACCCCAACCCCACCACCCCAATATTTTTCAGGAGTTTAAAGAGTACGAGCGACCAAAGACACAATCATAAGCTGATACGGGTAAACAAAAAACAATCATAATAGCATACAGTCAGTAACACAATCATAATAGCATACGGTCAGTAACACAATCATAATAGCATACAGTCAGTAACACAATCATAATAGCATACGGTCAGTAACACAATCATAATAGCATACGGTCAGTAACGCAATCAGAATAGCATACAGTCAGTAACACAATCATTATAGCATACGGTCAGTAACACAATCATAATATAATAGCATACGGTCAGTAACACAATCATCATAGCATACGGTCAGTAACACAATCATAATAGCATACGCTCCGTCACACAATCATAATAGCATACAGTCAGTAACACAATCATAATAGCATACAGTCAGTCACACAATCATAACAGCATAAAGTCAGTAACACAATCATAAAAGCATACAGTCAGTAACACAATCATAAAAGCATACAGTCAGTAACACAATCATAATAGCATACGGTCCGTCACACAATCATAATAGCATACGGTCCGTCACACAATCATAATAGCATACGGTCCGTCACACAATCATAATAGCATACGGTCAGTAACACAATCATAATAGCATACGGTCCGTCACAATATCATAATAGCATACGGTCCGTCACACAATCATAATAGCATACGGTCCGTCACACAATCATAATAGCATACGGTCCGTCACACAACCTGTGCAGCGTACCACCGTTTTTCTGAGTCTTTTAATGATAACAAGATTTTCTCCCCCCCCCCCCCCACACGGTCCGTCACACAACCTGTGCAGCGTACCACCCTGTTTCTGAGTCTTTTAATGATAACAAGATTTTCTCCCCCCCCCCCCTCTCGTCTTTTGAACTGTTGATTGAAACAACGCGATGATATCAAATAACACTCCTCATCAGTGGACCTGTGGGGGCCAAAAAGTTTTCTTCGAATCCAATGATCTGTTTTGAAGTAAGTGAAAATTGAACCTTAATTATGCACCCACGTAGAGTAATGCACATCCATTTATTGTTGTTGTTTTTTTTTAATTTTGAAGCTGAACAAAATTAGAATCCCGGCTGTCACAAACTCAAACTTTCATCCGATAGTTTTTCAAGGTAAGAACGGAGTCGGAGGACTGAGTGCGATCACACCGAGTCTGATGTTACCCCATCGACTCCAAGTACATGGCTTGATTCTTCAATAAAAAACTCATTCAAAAGTAATCGACACAATGTAATCGAATGCACATTTTAGTTTTTATTTAGAGTCAGAGCAAAGTGCAAATATTCGCAACAAGTTTTGACCACATGAAAGCACACATAGCTCTCGAAATGAGGATTTCATCGACATATACCTAAATCTATGTGGCCCTTTTGTGAACACAAAGCCTGAAATTGCTAGTATATACCTTAATCTATGTAACCCTTTTGTGAACACAAAGCCTGAAATTGCTAGTGTATACCTTAATCTATGTAGCCCTTTTGTGAACACAAAGCCTGAAATTGCTAGTGTATACCTTAATCTATGTGGCCCTTTTGTGAACACAAAGCCTGAAATTGCTAGTGTATACCTTAATCTATGTGGCCCTTTTGTGAACACAAAGCCTGAAATTGCTAGTGTATACCTTAATCTATGTGGCCCTTTTGTGAACACAAAGCCTGAAATTGCTAGTGTATACCTTAATCTAAGTGGCCCTTTTGTGAATACAAAGCCTGAAATTGCTAGTATATACCTTAATCTAAGTGGCCCTTTTGTGAACACAAAGCCCGCCAGTAGACAATTAGTCTTTAGAACAGAAATCAAATCTGTCCATAAACGCATCTGATTGTTGGTGACTTCTTTTTATTTTGGTTTTTTATTTTTAAAAAGGCCCCTGATCGATTTTCATTTGGAGTCCCCCCCCCTCCCCCCTCCCTCGATTTTTAGTAGTTAATATTTTTTATGGACATCTGCTTCAAATTGAGGTGTCTCCTGAAGATATCCTACATCCACGTGACATGTGTCTCCTGAAGATATCCTACATCCACGTGACATGTGTCTCCTGAAGATATGCTACATCCACGTGACATGTGTCTTCTGAAGATATGCTACATCCACGTAACATGTGTCTTCTGAAGATATGCTACATCCACGTAACCTGTGTCTTCTGAAGATATGCTACATCCACGTGACATGTGTCTTCTGAAGATATGCTACATCCACGTAATCCGTGTCTTCTGAAGATATGCTACATCCAGGTAACCTGTGTCTTCTCAAGATATGCTACATCCAGGTAACATGTGTCTTCTCAAGATATGCTACATCCACGTAACCTGTGTCTTCTGAAGATATGCTACATCCACGTAACCTGTGTCTTCTGAAGATATGCTACATCCACGTGACATGTGTCTCCTGAAGATATGCTACATCCACGTGACATGTGTCTTCTGAAGATATGCTACATCCACGTAATCTGTGTCATCTGAAGATATGCTACATCCACGTAACCTGTGTCTTCTCAAGATATGCTACATCCACGTAACATGTGTCTTCTGAAGATATGCTACATCCACGTAACATGTGTCTTCTGAAGATATGCTACATCCACGTAACATGTGTCTTCTGAAGATATGATACATCCACGTAACCTGTGTCTTCTGAAGATATGCTACATCCACGTGACATGTGTCTTCTGAAGATATGCTACATCCACGTAATCCGTGTCTTCTGAAGATATGCTACATCCAGGTAACCTGTGTTCTGAAGATATGCTACATCCAGGTAACCTGTGTCTTCTGAAGATATGCTACTTCCACGTAACCTGTGTCTTCTGAAGATATGCTACACTCAGGTAACCTGTGTCTCTGAAGATATGTTACACTCAGGTAACATGTGTCTTCTGAAGATTTGCTACACTCAGGTAACCTGTGTCTTCTGAAGATATGCTACACTCAGGTAACATGTGTCTTCTGAAGATATGCTACATCCACGTAATCCGTGTCTTCTGAAGATATGCTACTTCCACGTAACCTGTGTCTTCTGAAGATATGCTACACTCAGGTAACCTGTGTCTTCTGAAGATATGTTACACTCAGGTAACATGTGTCTTCTGAAGATTTGCTACACTCAGGTAACCTGTGTCTTCTGAAGATATGCTACACTCAGGTAACATGTGTCTTCTGAAGATATGCTACATCCACGTAATCCCACAGAAGACTTCTATTGCTACACTCAGGTAACCTGTGTCTTCTGAAGATATGCTACACTCAGGTAACATGTGTCTTCTGAAGATATGCTACATCCACGTAATCCGTGTCTTCTGAAGATATGGTACATCCAGGTAACCTGTGTTCTGAAGATATGCTACATCCAGGTAACCTGTGTCTTCTGAAGATATGCTACTTCCACGTAACCTGTGTCTTCTGAAGATATGCTACACTCAGGTAACCTGTGTCTCTGAAGATATGTTACACTCAGGTAACATGTGTCTTCTGAAGATTTGCTACACTCAGGTAACCTGTGTCTTCTGAAGATATGCTACACTCAGGTAACATGTGTCTTCTAAATGTATGCTACACTCAGGTAACATGTGTCTTCTAAATGTATGCTACACTCAGGTAACATGTGTCTTCTGAAGATATGCTACACTCAGGTAACATGTGTCTTCTAAAGATATGCTACACTCAGGTAACATGTGTCCTTTGGCCGTAGGATGTCAAGACGTAGCGATCATCAGTCTGCATAAAGTGGCATGATTTTAAAGATGACTCCGCTGTTCTAATGCGTCTATAAATATCACTAATTAACTGCGACACACGAGGTCCATCATTAAAATATTTCCAACAGTGTTTGTGTGTCAACAGACCGACTCCACCTAGCACACTAAACGGCGGTCAAGTAGACGGATGCCAACGTGTGTGTGTGTGTGTCGGTACTGAAGACGTCCCGGCACGGGGAGGTAGTGACGAAAAATAACAATACGGGACTCTTTCGAGGCCCCGTAATTGGAATGAGTACACTTTAAACCCTTTAACGAGGACCCATTGGAGGGCAAGTCTGGTGCCAGCAGCCAGATATTTCAGACTGGCGCTTGAGGAGGCTGCGCAGACATAGTCGCACGTTCCGTCCGACCGCAACAGGGAAGACCCGCTAGTCAACCCACAGACCAGTCCGAGACAGAGGGCAGAAGAGCCTGACCCTCAGACTGATAGGACCGGCCCAGGATAGGCAAACACCCGTGTGTGCAAGCCGAGTAGGATGCCTGGGACGCGGTGGAGACAAGTCCCGCCACCAAGAAACCGGCCAACCAACCGCACCAGACGGGGGGTTGGCCGTGAAAGGTTTCAGGGGGACAACGGAAAGGTGGTGGGCAAGCAGCAATGGAATGATGACCCGGCTGTGTCACGAGCAAAAAATAGTAAGCGATGGGACAAGGCAGGATAGACACAGCGCAGGGACGACGAAGCCATCAGAGTGGGGCGCGATACGGCGTGCTCGCCGTACCTCACGAAGACGATGGGAGATGGGGGACAAGGTGGAATGAGGTTTCGTCTTCGGCTAAGAAAGAGACTCTCGTTCTTTGAAGCAAGTCTGGACCAGGCGGGGGCTTGGGAACCAGTCTCGAAGCGTCGCGAGGCGGGTGATCCGCGGGCGCCCCTGGGAACCATTGCGCCGTCCGTCGGCCACAGGTAGAGTCGGGGCCATGCTCCACTGTTCCTCCTGCCCATTAGGCTGGGATGGGTTTGCCCGCGCACAGGACACTGACGCGGGGCCACTAACAGAGGGAGCCGAAGTCCCCAGGAGGTAAAGGCTGGTTGGGCAAATGCCCTGAGTTCTGGCAGTTTTGACTGCACTCTTTGGATAGAAACTGTTGGGGTTGGCAGCGCCGCGGCGGCGGGAAGATCTTGCTCGAAATAGTCTTCTGCCCAGCCTGGTCGGTTTCATAACCGGGCCAATTTGTACAAGTGGCTCCCGGACACGTGGGGAGTTTCACGAGCCAGGCTAATCCGCGTCCATTGCTGGCGGGAAGATCTTGCTCGAAATAGTCTTCTGCCCAGCCTGGTCGGTTTCATAACCGGGCCAATTTGTACAAGTGGCTCCCGGACACGTGGGGAGTTTCACGAGCCAGGCTAATCCGCGTCCATTGCATATCAATGGGGGGTCCCTGATCCTGGTTTTGACTTTAACGGTTACGAATATGTCGGACCGGGGTCTTGGACGCTGTTCTTCGTGAGCGGCCGTGCAAGAGCGTCCTGCTCAGTCACGCTTCAGCAGATATTAATGTCGGTGCAGGAATGAGGCTAGATAACTTTCCTAGAGTGCAACGTTGGCATTCATTGAGCGCCCTAACCGGGGGCATATTTATGGCGCAGAAAATGGTTCTTTAAGTCAGCGCTTCTCCCAATGGCACGGCGCCGCACCCACTAACGCGTGCCGTACCTATACATGGGTGCCGCCGCAGCTATCAATATGTGCCGGGTGGCCCAGCGGTCAGGGCCGAGTCTGTCCCATGCTTGTTCGGTCCCCAGCAGAAAGCCCATACAAAACTAACAACAACAGTATCCCGGGTGGGTGGGGCGCGTTAGACGTAAAATGCCAACTTGTCTAAGAGAAGGACAGCTCTGACTTCAAACCTGGAGATGGAGTCCCGTAGGCGGTATGACATTGACATCGGACGCATAAGGAGCGCGGTGGAACACACACATAGACACTGCTGGTCACCTAGGGTCTATTCCCAGTCTTCTTACCATTGGAAATATTAGGCAAGGACATGAGTGTCAGGCTGACGAATGGAGCAACTCTCCCCTCACTTTAAAAAAAAAAATGTGTCAGCTACGCCATGTGTCAGCTACGGCTACGCCACACAACCAATGACTAAATTGAACTAGTTATGTCACCCAACAATTTGATTCAAAGTTAACTATTACGCCACACAATTTACTAGTTATGCTGCCCTGTATTTATAACTAAATAACCGGTAGCGATTAAGTAGTCATCAAAGTTGCAGGCTTCCAAACATAAAGAGCTTAATCCTAAACATGTTTAGTGCCAAGACCACTTAGTAACATGTGCCAAGACCACTTAGTAACATGTGCCAAGACCACTTAGTAACATGTGCCAAGACCACTTAGTAACATGTGCCAAGACCACTTAGTAACATGTGCCAAGACCACTTAGTAACATGTGCCAAGACCACTTAGTAACATGTGCCAAGAC
>CAXITT010001094.1:21437-41936 GCA_964033795.1 Lymnaea stagnalis | reverse complement strand
GGGGGGGGGGGGCAGAGGCGTAGCGAGGGTGTTTGCTACGCCTCTGGGGTGGGGTGTCAAGAAGCAGAAGTAGGTGCTAAGACGGGCGGGGGGCGGGGTCTGTAGAGTGGACTCTGCCAGTAAATCACCAGAAACGTTTTGATAAGTTCACACACCTGGTTATAGTTTTGTTTGGTACCTGCCAACATTTAAGTCTATTCCACAACAAAATGAAGCAAAGTCAAATCAAAACAAAAAATCTTTAAAATCCTTTGTAATACAATATTACTGTTTTGAATGACGAGAAACTGCCAAACTATTTATATCACATTAGCTGCTGACACATACGGAAAGAGTAATTTTTTTTTAAATGTTTAATTCACGTAGCTAGAGTAGTCAGAGTGTAGTAACAATAAGAAACAGCTAAATAGTTGTAAGAGTGTAGTAACAATAAGAAACAGCTAAAGAGTTGTCAGAGGGTAGTAACAATAAGAAACAGCTAAAGAGTTGTCAGAGGGTAGTAACAATAAGAAACAGCTAAAGAGTTGTCAGAGGGTAGTAACAATAAGAAACAGCTAAAGAGTTGTCAGAGTGTAGTAACAATAAGAAACAGCTAAAGAGTTGTCAGAGGGTAGTAACAATAAGAAACAGCTAAAGAGTTGTCAGAGGGTAGTAACAATAAGAAACAGCTAAAGAGTTGTCAGAGTGTAGTAACAATAAGAGTAGTCAGAGTGTAGTAACAATAAGAGTAGTCAGAGTGTAGTAACAATAAGAAGCGAATCCGATCACTGTAAATAATATTAAAGTTTCAAAAAGGCCCTCGAATTTCTGAAATTCTCAATCCTGCAGTTAAGCCAATTGCTTAACTAATCACATGAGTGTTAAATGACATGACTATTATTGAATTCTATGAAAGCATTTAGAAATGAACCACACACACACACACTTGGGCTACTCAATATCATATAAGCCAGACAGCATGTATGTAAGCCAGACACAATTGTACATAAAAATTGCCATGGTCACCACCCAACCTATGCATCTTGCTAAGACAAATGATGATTACACAAACTAAGCACCAAGTACATTGTTAACTGCAAAGCGTTGCAGCTCTATTTAGTTTATATTTAGCTTACATTTAGTTTCGCACTAACCTACTTCCTATTATTTATTTAATTCGGGTTTTAACAAATGTACTGGCTCATTGGGTGATGTATTGGCTCTTTGGGTGATGCACTGGCTCATGAGGGTGATGCACTGGCTCTTGGGGTGATGCACTGGCTCAGTGGGTGATGCACTGGCTCAGTGGGTGATGCACTGGCTCATGTGGTGATGTAATGGCTCATGGGGTGATGTACTGGCTCAGGGGGTGATGTACTGGCTCAGTGGGTGATGCACTGGCTCATGGGGTGATGCACTGGGTCAGTGGGTGATGCACTGGCTCAGTGGGTGNCTATTATTTATTTAATTCGGGTTTTAACAAATGTACTGGCTCATTGGGTGATGTATTGGCTCTTTGGGTGATGCACTGGCTCATGAGGGTGATGCACTGGCTCTTGGGGTGTTGCACTGGCTCTGTGGGTGATGCACTGGCTCAGTGGGTGATGCACTGGCTCATGTGGTGATGTAATGGCTCATGGGGTGATGTACTGGCTCAGTGGGTGATGTACTGGCTCAGTGGGTGATGCACTGGCTCATGGGGTGATGCACTGGCTCAGTGGGTGATGCACTGGCTCAGTGGGTGATGCACTAGCTCAGTGGGTGATGCACTGGCTCATGTGGTGATGTAAAGGCTCATGGGGTGATGTACTGGCTCATGTGGTGATGTAATGGCTCATGGGGTGTTGCAATGGCTCATGGGGTGATGCACTGGCTCATGGGGTGATGCACCCTTTCTAATGAATGAGAAGATAACTCTAATCTCTACTCCCGCGGGCCCGGTTCCGTACGTCCCGGGCGTAAATGTACTTACTAGCTGCGCAACCCGACCTATATTCTAAATCAATTACGCCAGCTTAACCATGTAGTAAATGTGCTGGCTACTCTGACCGGTCTATGTACTAAACCAATTCTGTCAACTTAACTATGTAGTATTTGTGCAAGCTGCGCCACTCGCATTCCATCCTTTCATCGTGTCCGTGTTGACATCAAAAATGTGACTTAAGGCTGGAGATCATTTGATTTAGCCCAAGAGATTAACACTCTTCCTAGCCCAAGAGATTTAACTCTGTTCGTAGCCCAATGTTCAACTATTTCAACAAAACGTGTCTATGGCGTTGATTTATCTCTGAGCCCTTCCACCCAAACACTGAGCCCTTCCACCCAAACTCTGAGCCCTTCCACCTAAACTCTGAGCCCTTCCACCCGAACTCTGAGCCCTTCCACCCAAACTCTGAGCCCTTCCACCCAATCTCTGAGCCCTTCCACCAAGTCCAAGGGAGAAGAAAGGTGTTTCAAACCTATCATTTTAATTCTGCTCCCAACGGCTGGCAATGAAATCGTGTTGGTCACAACGGACCTGCTACGACGTCAAAAATGACCGAGTTTTATCAGTACTTTCCTCAAATGCTACTTCTCCATCACATCACTTTCCTCAAATGCTACATCTCTATCACATCACTTTCCTCAAATTGCTACATCTCCATCACATCACTTTCCTCCAATGCTACATCTCCCACCCCATCACTTTCCTCAAATGCTACATCTCTATCACATCACTTTCCTCAAATGCTACATCTCTATAAAATCACTTTCCTCAAATGCTACATCTCTATAAAATCACTTTCCTCAAATGCTACATCTCTATCCCATCACTTTCCTCAAATGCTACATCTCTATAAAATCACTTTCCTCAAATGCTAGATCTCCATCACATCACTTTCCTCAAATGCTACATCTCTATCCCATCACTTTCCTCAAATGCTACATCTCTATCACATCACTTTCCTCAAATGCTACATCTCCATCACATCACTTTCCTCAAATGCTACATCTCTATCCCATCACTTTCCTCCAATGCTACATCTCTATCCCATCACTTTCCTCAAATGCTACATCTCTATCCCATCACTTTCCTCAAATGCTACATCTCTATCCCATCACTTTCCTCAAATGCTACATCTCCATCACATCACTTTCCTCAAATGCTACATCTCTATAAAATCACTTTCCTCAAATGCTACATCTCCATCACATCACTTTCCTCAAATGCTACATCTCCATCACATCACTTTCCTCAAATGCTACTTCTCTATCACATCACTTTCCTCAAATGCTACATCTCTATCCCATCACTTTCCTCCAATGCTACATCTCTATCCCATCACTTTCCTCCAATGCTACATCTCTATCCCATCACTTTCCTCAAATGCTTCATCTCTATCCCATCACTTTCCTCAAATGCTACATCTCCATCACATCACTTTCCTCAAATGCTACATCTCCATCACATCACTTTCCTCAAATGCTACATCTCTATCAGAATCACTTTCCTCAAATGCTACATCTCCATCACATCACTTTCCTCAAATGCTACATCTCCATCACATCACTTTCCTCAAATGCTACATCTCTATCCCATCACTTTCCTCAAATGCTACATCTCCATCACATCACTTTCCTCCAATGCTACATCTCTATCACATCACTTTCCTCCAATGCTACATCTCTATCACATCACTTTCCTCCAATGCTACATCTCTATCACATCACTTTCCTCCAATGCTACATCTCTATCCCATCACTTTCCTCCAATGCTACATCTCTATCCCATCACTTTCCTCAAATGCTACATCTCTATCCCATCACTTTCCTCCAATGCTACATCTCTATCCCATCACTTTCCTCCAATGCTACATCTCTATCACATCACTTTCCTCCAATGCTACATCTCTATCCCATCACTTTCCTCCAATGCTACATCTCTATCCCATCACTTTCCTCCAATGCTACATCTCTATCCCATCACTTTCCTCAAATGCTACATCTCTATCCCATCACTTTCCTCCAATGCTACATCTCTATCCCATCACTTTCCTCCAATGCTACATCTCCATCACATCACTTTCCTCCAATGCTACATCTCCATCACTTCACTTTCCTCCAATGCTACATCTCTATCCCATCTCTTTCCTCAAATGCTACATCTCCATCACATCACTTTCCTCCAATGCTACATCTCCATCACTTCACTTTCCTCCAATGCTACATCTCTATCCCATCTCTTTCCTCAAATGCTACATCTCCATCACATCACTTTCCTCAAATGCTACATCTCCATCACATCACTTTCCTCAAATGCTACATCTCCATCTCATCAAACGTACCATTATTAAATAATCCCGCATCTTGAACGCTTACGTGCGTTTGTCATAAAAGCCAAGCTCCACCTGACACGTGACTTCTGTCATAAAAGCCAAGCTCCACCTGACACGTGACTTCTGTCATAAAAGCCAAGCACCACCTGGCACGTGACTTCTGTCATAAAAGCCAAGCTCCACCTGACACGTGACTTCTGTCATAAAAGCCAAGCACCACCTGACACGTGACTTCTGTTATAGAAGCCAAGCTCCATCTGACACGTGACTTCTGCATTAAAAGCCAAGCTCCACCTGACACGTGACTTCTGTCATAAAAGCCAAGCACCACCTGACACGTGACTTCTGTTATAGAAGCCAAGCTCCATCTGACACGTGACTTCTGCATTAAAAGCCAAGCACCACCTGACACGTGACTTCTGTTATAGAAGCCAAGCTCCATCTGATACGTGTCTAACTCACGAGCCTGGCCCTTACCCGTGAAAAGAAAATCTAACACAAGTGGACCAACACATATTGAGATGTAACATTCACAAAACTAACACAAGTGGACCAACACATATTGAGATGTAACATTCACAAAACTAACACAAGTGGACCAACACATATTGAGATGTAACATTCACAAAACTAACACAAGTGGACCAACACATATTGAGATGTAACATTCACAAAACTAACACAAGTGGACCAACACATATTGAGATGTAACATTCACAAAACTAACACAAGTGGACCAACACATATTGAGATGTAACATTCACAAAACTAACACAAGTGGACCAACACATATTGAGATGTAACATTCACAAAACTAACACAAGTGGACCAACACATATTGAGATGTAACATTCACAAAACTAACACAAGTGGACCAACACATATTGAGATGTAACATTGACCAACTAAGAAACGCTTCCCATCATGACCAATCTTTCAACAAGGTGCAGAATTCAAACAGCCGAGCCATGAAATGTGGTCACATATTGCAGCTAGCCATCCACAAACATCCTTCCTGGGATGAGGAATTCAATCCACAGGTGAAATCCACATTACCTTTTTAACTGGTGCACAATTTAACCACCAATAAAATAGTGTACCGCGCGTGTAGAGGCGGTTAAGCACATTAACCTGTGCATCGATCTAGAACAAGAACAAAGGATCAACACGCCTAATATATCCAACAAGTTAATAGGTCAACGCACACGTTTATCACCAAGTTATTGATAGGTCAACGCACACGGTTATCACCAAGTTATTAATAGGTCAACGCACACGGATATCACCAAGTTATTAATAGGTCAACGCACACGGTTATCACCAAGTTATTAATAGGTCAACGCACACGGTTATCAACCAAGTTATTAATAGGTCAACGCATACGGTTATCACCAAGTTATTAATAGGTCAACGCACACGTTTATCACCAAGTTATTGATAGGTCAACGCACACGGTTATCACCAAGTTATTAATAGGTCAACGCACACGGATATCACCAAGTTATTGATAGGTCAACGCACACGTTTATCACCAAGTTATTAATAGGTCAACGCACACGGTTATCAACCAAGTTATTAATAGGTCAACGCATACGGTTATCACCAAGTTATTAATAGGTCAACGCACACGGTTATTAACCAAGTTATTAATAGGTCAACGCACACGGTTATCAACCAAGTTATTAATAGGTCAACGCACACGGTTATCAACCAAGTTATTAATAGGTCAACGCACACGGTTATCAACCAAGTTATTAATAGGTCAACGCACACGGTTATCACCAAGTTATTAATAGGTCAACGCACACGGTTATCACCAAGTTATTAATAGGTCAACGCACACGGTTATCACCAAGTTATTAATAGGTCAACGCACACGGTTATCAACAAGTTATGAATAGGTCAACGCACACGGTTATCTAAACAAAAACTTCTACGCTGCAGCAACGGGTAACCGACATCTGCAGACAACGTGGATGATATTGTATTCCAGAAATTCAAAAAGAACACGCTCGACTTCTGACTTGAGCCCAACTTTCTATTGAACAGGGCGGCGCACACGTTACTCCAGTTCACACCTACGGCAACACACGGCAAACCATTGGGTGGTAACGTTTTAGGGGGGAAAAATGGGGGTTAGTGGATTCGGTTTCTGAACTCTACAAACATGAGTGAACTTGCCCGTTTTCTTGACACGGGGGTGCATGCCTATTGTGGTGTTATAAAAGTGCGCCAATGGGGAGCTTGCATGTGTAGTGGATTAAAATTGAACAAAATAAAATGCTTACTTTCGAACACAATCTGTCAACTCCTACTGATGGGCCTAGTAAGACGCTGGTTCATATAACACACTATGCGGCTGTAGTTGGTAAAATAATCTGTCAACTCCTACTGATGGGCCTAGTAAGACGCTGGCTCATATACATACACACTATGCGGCTGTATTTGGTAACATAATCTGTCAACTCCTACTGATGTGCCTAGTAAGACGCTGGCTCATATACCTACACACTATGCGTTTGTGTTCGGTAATTTGTCTCCTATTTAAATACGCGAACATACATACATACTGCGAGTCATAACACACACAATTCATTTAGCGCGTCATATCGCAGACACAATTCATACAGCGAGTCATCACATACAACTCATACAGCGAGTCATCACACACAACTCATACAGCGAGTCATCACACACAACTCATACAGCGAGTCATCACACACAACTCATAAAGCGAGTCATCACACACAACTCATACAGCGAGTCATCACACACAACTCATACAGCGAGTCATCACACACAACTCATACAGCGAGTCATCACACACAACTCATACAGCGCGTCATCACACACAATTCATACAGTGCGTCATATCGCAGACACAATTGATACAGCGAGTCATATCGCGCACACACAATTCATACAGCGAGTCATCACACACAATTCATACAGCGAGTCATCACACACAATTCATACAGCGAGTCATCACACACAATTCATACAGCGAGTCATCACACACAATTCATACAGCGAATCATATCGAACATACAATTCTTACAGCGAGTCATCACACACAACTCATACAGCGAGTCATATCGCACAGACAATTCATACAGCGAGTCATCACACACAACTCATACAGCGAGTCATATCGCACAGACAATTCATACAGCGAGTCATCACACACAACTCATACAGCGAATCATATCGCACAGACAATTCATACAGCGAGTCATCACACATAATTCCCCCAAACAGTGAGGGCTAACGGGATGTGTTAAATTCTGGCAATGGAAGCTATATCCACACACACACACACAAATACATATACCTCCACCTCCATTTTTTGTTTGGCCAGAGAGTCAGGTAAGTGTTTGAACATTTCATCTTACAACACCCAGACCATCAAAATGTGCACAGCAAAATACGGTCGTATGCACGCCGTGTGAAAAGATAAGTCTTGGAGTAGGATTTCTTAACTGCATTGAAATCTGATGAAGATAATATAGCACACACAGACACTTGATATACACACATACACTTGCCAAGTCATCATCAATTTCAAGCTGCGACATGATATTGGGAAACATTATGGCAAACCAAAGGGCTACGGTCCACCAAAATTCTGCGGTCCGCCAAAAGGCTGTGGTCCGCCAAAAGGCTGAGGTCCGCCAAAAGGCTACGGTCCACCAAAATTCTGCTGTCCGCCAAAAGGCTACGGTCCACCAAAATTCTGCGGTTCGCCAAAAGGCTACGGTCCACCAAAATTCTGCGGTTCGCCAAAAGGCTACGGTCCACCAAAATTCTGCGGTTCGCCAAAAGGCT
This sequence comes from Lymnaea stagnalis, assembly GCA_964033795.1. Lineage (NCBI taxonomy): Eukaryota > Metazoa > Mollusca > Gastropoda > Lymnaeidae > Lymnaea > Lymnaea stagnalis. Next base: position 33,816 of record CAXITT010001094.1, on the reverse strand, counting down.
ACGGTCCACCAAAATTCTGCGGTCCGCCAAAAGGCTACCAGACCTGTTTACCCTCAAACTCTTAAAATCGTACAATATCATCACAAAGTTGACTCCCCTAAAACAAAAGATCTACAGTTCAAGAAAAGACAACGTGTGAACCATTGCGCACCAAGCCGCAGCACCGTGTCAGTACAATAAAGTCGTGCTCTGAGTGTCTCAATATATGCTGTGTGGCAGCGGGAGGAACAGTAGATTTATGTAACAGGTTATCAATAGAATATACAGTAATGTATTTGATCAAAACGGTATCCTTATTTCATTTAGGCCTTGGGCTGTTACAAAAATGATCGGACTTCAACTTCATAGTCATCGGTGAAGTGACAATCAAGGTGGAAATAATGTGGACTACTACTGCCACTGTCATGTAATGTGGACTGTTACTGTCATATAATGTGGACTGCTACTGTCATATAACGTGGACTGTTACTGTCATGTAATGTGGACTGCTACTGGCACATATTGTAGAATGCTACTGTAATATAATTTTAACTACTCCTGTCTTATAATGTGGACTGCTACTGCCATATAGTGTGGACTGCTGCTGTCATATAGTGTATACTGCTACTGTCATAATTTTGAGATTGGTAAATGGTAAGAGTAGAGCTGGTAAATGGTATGAGTAGAGATTGGTAAATGGGATGAGTAGAGATTGGTAAATGGTATGAGTAGAGATTGGTAAATGGTATGAGTAGAGATTGGTAAATGGTATGAGTAGAGATTGGTAAATGGTATGAGTAGAGATTGGTAAATGGTATGAGTAGAGATTGGTAAATGGTATGAGTAGAGATTGGTAAATGGGATGAGCAGATTGGTAAATGGGATAAGTAGAGATTGGTAAATGGGATGAGTAGAGATTGGTCAATGGGATGAGTAGAGATTGGTAAATGGGATGAGTAGAGATTGGTAAATGGGATGAGTAGAGATTGGTCTATGGTATGAGTAGAGATTGGTCAATGGTATGAGTAGAGATTGGTAAATGGTATGAGTAGAGATTGGTAAATGGTATGCGTAGAGATTGGTAAATGGTATGCGTAGAGATTGGTAAATGGTATGCGTAGAGATTGGTCAATGGTATGAGTAGAGATTAGTAAATGGTATGAGTAGAGATTGGTAAATGGGATGAGTAGAGATTGGTCAATGGGATGAGTAGAGATTGGTAAATGGGATGAGTAGAGATTGGTAAATGGGATGAGTAGAGATTGGTCTATGGTATGAGTAGAGATTGGTCAATGGTATGAGTAGAGATTGGTAAATGGTATGAGTAGAGTTTGGTAAATGGTATGAGTAGAGATTGGTAAATGGTATGAGTAGAGATTGGTAAATGGGATGAGTAGAGATTGGTAAATGGGATGAGTAGAGATTGGTAAATGGTATGAGTAGAGATTGGTAAATGGTATGAGTAGAGATTAGTAAATGGTATGAGTAGAGATTGGTAAAGGGTATGACTAGAGATTGGTATATGGTATGAGTAGAGATTGGTAAATGGGATGTGTAGATTGGTAAATGGGATGAGTAGAGATTGGTAAATGGGATGAGTAGAGATTGGTAAATGGGATGAGTAGAGATTGGTAAATGGGATGAGTAGAGATTGGTAAATGGTATGAGTAAAGATTGGTAAATGGGATGAGTAGAGATTGGTAAATGGTATGAGTAAAGATTGGTAAATGGGATGAGTAGAGATTGGTAAATGGTATGAGTAAAGATTGGTAAATGGGATAACGTGAGTAGAGCGAACCAACACATTGAGATGTGAATGGAGAAGCTTGCTATTGATTCAAAGCTTCTCTAACGTTCGAGATCAGTGAGTCCAAGGACAGTGATCCAACACATTGAGATGTGAATGGAGAAGCTTGCTATTGATTCAAAGCTTCTCTAACGTTCGAGATCAGTGAGTCCAAGGACAGTGATCCAACACATTGAGATGTGAATGGAGAAGCTTGCTATTGATTCAAAGCTTCTCTAACGTTCGAGATCAGTGAGTCCAAGGACAGTGAACCAACACATTGAGATGTGAATGGAGAAGCTTGCTATTGATTCAAAGCTTCTCAAAGGTTCGAGATCAGTGAGTCCAAGGACAGTGATCCAACACATTGAGATGTGAATGGAAAAGCTTGCTATTGATTCAAAGCTTCTCTAACGTTCGAGATCAGCGAGTCCACGGACAGTGAACCAACACATTGAGATGTGAATGGAGAAGCTTGCTATTGATTCAAAGCTTCTCAAAGGTTCGAGATCAGTGAGTCCAAGGACAGTGATCCAACACATTGAGATGTGAATGGAAAAGCTTGCTATTGATTCAAAGCTTCTCTAACGTTCGAGATCAGCGAGTCCACGGACAGTGAACCAACACATTGAGATGTGAATGGAGAAGCTTGCTATTGATTCAAAGCTTCTCAAAGGTTCGAGATCAGTGAGTCCAAGGACAGTGATCCAACACATTGAGATGTGAATGGAGAAGCTTGCTATTGATTCAAAGCTTCTCTAACGTTCGAGATCAGTGAGTCCAAGGACAGTGAACCAACACATTGAGATGTGAATGGAGAAGCTTGCTATTGATTCAAAGCTTCTCAAAGGTTCGAGATCAGTGAGTCCAAGGACAGTGATCCAACACATTGAGATGTGAATGGAGAAGCTTGCTATTGATTCAAAGCTTCTCTAACGTTCGAGATCAGTGAGTCCAAGGACAGTGATCCAACACATTGAGATGTGAATGGAGAAGCTTGCTATTGATTCAAAGCTTCTCTAACGTTCGAGATCAGTGAGTCCTAGGACAGTGATCCAACACATTGAGATGTGAATGGAGAAGCTTGCTATTGATTCAAAGCTTCTCTAACGTTCGAGATCGCGTCGCCCTTTCGATGAGAGGCCGAAGACAGCCAACAACGTTGTGACTTGTTCAATGTGTTTGATAAGATGGGATCTGCAAACCAGCGTTGTGACTTGTTCAATGTGTTTGATAAGATGGGATCTGCAAACCAGCGTTGTGACGTCACCGCCCGTGAAGACTGTGGAGCCTGTGGTGATGGATCTCGGAAACAGAAATCACTGGTTCCTAACATAAACACGGACCCTGGTCAGTGAATCACCAATGACGAAGGAGAGACGTCACCATGTAAACAATAGTGTTAGATAACCACGTCTTGTTTTATCAACGAACACGCTCACCGGAGAGGCGTAACAAGAACTGAACCAGGTGAGTTCAGTGGTTCTAAAGTTTCGCTTACAATTTACTTTTTTTTTTTTTTATTCTTAGAAATGAAGCGGCAGACTTCTTGATCCTCTAAAAGGATAATAATTTTTTTTTTTGGGGGGGGGAGGAGGGGGGCTGTAGAGTATAAACTAACAGGATGTTGGTGTAGTTAGTTATCTATTGCACCTGACAAACATGATCTTTTCATTTCTGAACCAGTCAGTGACATTTATAATTACCTTAAAAACCCCATCCTTGGTGATTCCACAGCATTGTCGGACACATATGTCTATTTTATACTTGCTATAAACAAATAGGTAATGTCTTTATACAAGAAATTCTCGAATGAACTTTCCAGCAGATTTTGAGACCCCCCGCCAGTAACAACAATGGGCTACCGATATGTCGACTATGTCAATAGTTTAGAGATAACCTCGCACTAATAGTATAAATACACAGAAATCCCAACTCTGGCATCACTAGAAGGTGGACCAGCGGTTCTCAAAATTCCAGGACAACGGAGCGTTTGATCCCATTTCAGTTTTACGACTATCCCAAATGTTTCGTTTCAAGAACAACTGAACCTAAGCCATGCGTTTCTTACTAATACGCGTATTCATCTGAACACAAATCAGTTCAAACATCACAGTTAACGATATCACTCCTACTAAATCCCATTGTAATTCTGTCTGATTTGAACACGCCCCAGTGTTACACATGCGATCTGGCGACCCCCCTTCACAAACTAAATCCGTCATACTTACATCACTAGATAGTATGTTATCATTAGACCACACCATATTCTCCAACACACGATTCGAATGCCCCCCATTCACAAACTAATTCCATCGTACTTACATCACTAGATAGTATTTTATCATAGACCACACAATACTCTCCAACCATCGTTGTTACTCCGTGTTTCTGACTGAAATCACCGACCGCCGTAAGCTGTCGTGTGGCAGATGATGTCACACGTTCATTGGCGAGCGATCCGCGCGGGGTTAGCTTGGAGTCCCTGAGTGTCGCAGACGACAAGGGCGATGATCAAATCCGACGACAGCCGGGTGAAGCAGTTAGGATGACGATGGGATTGTTTTGTTTAATGTACGAGACGGTCTAAAAATAGCCGGGGTTCAGGGGTCAAATGACAGATAGTTAATAAATAATCCACAGCCAGCTGCCTCACTACCCCCCCCCCCCATGATCGTTTCAGTTGACAATCGATACGACACAGGCTTCGTTTAAACTCCTCGTGACGTCACGCACGATCGTCTGGGATTGTTTTGTTTAATGTACGAGACGGTCTAAAAATAGCCGGGGTTCAGGGGTCAAATGACAGATAGTTAATAAATAATCCACGGCCAGCTGCCTCACTACCCCCCCCCCCATGATCGTTTCAGTTGACAATCGATACGACACAGGCTTCGTTTAAACTCCTCGTGACGTCACGCACGATCGTCCTGGAATTTCAACGGGTCACAAATCAGGGGTTCTTAATGTACTGACAAAAATGACACCAGCTTGAACTTGGCCCAATGACGTGTCACAAATCAGGGGTTCTTAATGAACTAACATAAACGACACCAGCTTGGCCCAATGACGTGTCACAAATCAGGGGTTCTTAATGAACTAACATAAACGACACCAGCTTGAACTTGGCCCAATGACGTGTCACAAATCAGGGGTTCTTAATGAACTGACACAAACGACACCAGCTTGAACTTGGCCCAATGACGTGTCACAAATCAGGGGTTCTTAATGAACTCAGGCCTGTAATAAGGGGGACGGCCTTGCCGGCATACACCATATAACTTAGGCCTGTAATAAGGGGGACGGCCTTGCCGGGTTACACCATATAACTTAGGCCTGTAATAAGGAGGACGGCCTTGCCGGGTTACACCATATAACTTAGGCCTGTGATAAGGAGGACGGCCTTGCCGGGTTACACCATATAACTTAGGCCTGTAATAAGGGGGACGGCCTTGCCGGGTTACACCATATAAGGCCTTGCCGGGTTACACCATATAACTTAGGCCTGTGATAAGGAGGACGGCCTTGCCGGGTTACACCATATAACTTAGGCCTGTAATAAGGGGGACGGCCTTGCCGGGTTACACCATATAACTTAGGCCTGTAATAAGGGGGACGGCCTTGCCGGGTTACACCATATAACTTAGGCCTGTGATAAGGGGGACGGCCTTGCCGAGTTACACCATATAACTTAGGCCTGTAATAAGGAGGACGGCCTTGCCGGGTTACACCATATAACTTAGGCCTGTAATGAGGACGGCCTTGCCGGGTTACACCATATAACTTAGGCCTGTGATAAGGGGGACGGCCTTGCCGGGTTACACCATATAACTTAGGCCTGTAATAAGGAGGACGGCCTCGCCGGCATACACTATATAACTTAGGCCTGTAATAAGGGGGACGGCCTTGCCGGCTTACACCATATAACTTAGGCCTGTGATAAGGGGGACGGCCTTGCCGGCATACACTATATAACTTAGGCCTGTAATAAGGGGGACGGCCTTGCCGGCATACACCATATAATTTACGCATTATTATAACGACATAAAAATCCAAAGTAAAGCAGCCCATGTAGCAGCAGTGACTGACGACAAGATCACAAGTGCTGCAGCAGCCACCACACCCTTTGGACGCCGACATGGAGCTGGGAGAGTAGCAGCGGGGCGGGGCAAAGACTTATCGACCTCACCCAAGACAAAGCGATGTCTGCATGAGCCTATGTTACAGTCTTGGTGTACGGGGAGAGACATACGACTTGTTGCAAAAGTATCGGAGTCGATGTTTCAAAGTCGGACTTTATGAAGTGGCTTCGACTAACATTCTTGTTTTTTTACTTTTATTGTGTTGAGCAAACTATAGATAATGACCAATACATAGGAACAATGTACAAGACTAAATCGTAGACCCCCTCCAGTTTTTTTCTCTCCCCCCCCCAAAAAAAAAATGCCCCAAGAACGGTAACTGTCGACATGACAAACAAGGTTAAATGACAGTGACGTATATTGATACCAGATAGCTTAGCGGAATCGTAACAAAATCAATCTCACTGGATCTGTAGACAAGGGTGTGGACAAGCTGACGGCTGTCAGATGACCAAGTCGGTAGGCACTGACAACTCAAATACCACTAATGACTTAATCATAACACCACATTAAATAGTGATGACCTGGTAATTCGGCTATTGCCAGTATGCTCCGGGTAACCGACATTAACATTAATATCTGCTGAAGCGTGACTGAGCAGGACGCTCTTGCACGGCCGCTCACGAAGAACAGCTTCCAAGACCCCGGTCCGACGTATTCGTAACCGATAAAGTCAAAACCAGGATCAAGGACCCCCCCCCCCCCCCCCCCCCCATTGATAAGCAATGGGTAACCATACTTGTTAGTATCACCTGGTCAAAATCTAGGTTTTCTGTCCATGAGGACTGTCTGAGAAACACTGTCTATGAGGGCTGTCTGAGCAACACTGTATAATGAGGGTTTTCTGAGTAACCCTGTCTATGAGGACGAAGGTGAGTCTAACATAGTCATCATCTGCAGTAGGAAATACGTCACATCCCGCAGTGGGAGTTTTCAAAACCTTTCCTACGGAACATTCATGAATGACGACACTGGCTTTCAAGCTAAAGAAAGGAGCTACCCGTCAGCGTCCGGAGACCTGCAATAGACGTACAGTTCCGTACTCGTCAGCTACAGCCCGGAGACCTGCAATAGACGTACAGTTCCGTACTCGTCCCCTTGGACAGGGTGGGGCTGGCTGTGAGTGTGTACGGTAGAGAGAGCGAGAGAGAATCATTAACAATGATTACATAGAAATTACCTGAGACGGGGTGGGGGTGGGGGCGAGGCACGCACGATTCTCCTCTTACGCAAACAATGGGGGTCAAAAGAAATGGCGCGGAATAACGGTTGACATGGTGCAGATTTGAAAACAAAGTCGAAGGCCGTTTTTGCTCTCGTCAATGATTCTCAAATAATACCTAACATGTTACTATCTAGCCCAGTGGCTCTCAGCATTCCTAATAACGCGACCCTTTTATACGGTTCCCCATGTTGTAGTGAGCCCAAACTATCAAATTAATTTCGTTGCAACTTCATGAATATTTTTTTTCTGATGGTCTTGGGTGACGCCTGAGTAAAGGGTCGTGCGACCCCCAGAATTTTTATCAGACCTGTTTTCCATACTGAAAGACCAAAAGCATCCTTCCCGTCTCACCTACAAGTCAATAAACTCTTTAGCATTGATCACTTGTCAGGACTCGGCTCCACAAACCACGCATCAGAACCCGAGTCTAAAGATCAGCTCCGATGAGTTCAGACCAATCACCTGCTCCGCCAAAAGGGCGAAAGCACCCGGCTTTGCCGACCGACGGCAAAAAACCAGCTTCACCGAATCTGACTCGGCACAGGCACCGTTTTACCAGCAGATGTGCAAATGTTACAAAAGCACCTGGACGGCTGAGCATGCAAAAGGAACAGATCCGCTAGGCGTACCAACAATGCATCTTCGGCAAGTGTGTGCTACGACTTGTCCAGTGGATCCAGTGCACCAAGTACAACGCCAACCATGTATGGTCAAGCACTTGGTGCGTTGAGCGTGCTGCTGCTGCGAAGCGTCGTGTTCCGCAGAGTTGTCACTGCTGCTACTGGGAAAACTCAAACACACACACACACACAATAACTAATAACTGCGCCGTCAATATAATACAACAGACTATTATCTGAGCCAAGTCTTGGTGTCACGTGGCCACGTGATTCAACTCCCGCTGGCATTTGCTACAGGTCGATAGTGAGAAGATGTTCAGGGCTTCTGGTATTGATGTTGTCCTCGCGACCTTTCACGAACTTATTTCAAACATTAAAGCCGTAAATTACGTGGATATTCTTCCATGCATGACACAATTCTCCTCTCATGTCAAACATTTATATCCATTTATGACACAATTCTCACTTCATGTCAATATTTATGACCGTGTATGACACAATCCTCATCTCATGTCAAATATGTATGTCCATGTATGACACAATTCTCATCCCATGTCAAACATTTATCTGTTTGGTTTAATCCAGTATTTTCATGCTTTCCACCTGGCTCAGCACACGGCAGACCAAAGACCAAATTATTTGGCCTGGAACAGTCAACAGCTAACTGACTAATCTATACCGTCTGACACAATGAACAGCCCAGTGACCAATCTATACCGTCTGACACAATGAACAGCCCAGTGACCAATCTATACCGTCTGACACAGTGAACAGCCCAGTAACTAATCTATACCGTCTGACACATACAGCCCAGTAACTAATCTATACCGTCTGACATAGTGAAAGGTCGTTTGACAAATCTATCCAGTCTGACACATGAAGTGGACAGTTCAGTGACCAATCCATCCGGTCTGACATAATGTACAGCCCACTGACCTTATCTATCCGGGCTGGAAAATGTGTACTAGCTTCGTACAACTTATCGGTCCAACCGGACTAAGTGTTCGAGTTCAAGAAAATAATCATAATTTAAATTGGATACAAGATAAAGTAAACATGTCGCCTAGACCAGCAGGCGGCCAATCGCGGCGCGGCTCTTTAGTGACCTGAGTGCGGCTCTTTAGTGACCTGAGTGCGGCTCTTTAGTGACCTGAGTGCGGCTGTTTAGTGACCCGAGCTCGGCTCTTTAGTGACCTGAGTGCGGCTCGACCAGCCGGCCAAAAATCGGTTTTGACTCCGAAAAACAGGGTTCTTGACAGGTTCTTGAAATGAAATGTGTCTCTCAAAATAATTGAATCGTCCTGCTGCTGATTTTTGGCTCTCTTGACTTATGAGTTTTCCGACCATTGACCTTGACATTGGGAGTCATCTCTATCTAGTAGTCTAGCCAGAGTGAGGGAGAGAGATGCCTCCCATTGTCTAGGTGACATATGTTTACTTAATATTTTATCTAGTGAAACAAAATGTACTTCCGATCTCTAAACCTATAGTTTACGATGCAGAGTGGTTAACTTCTTTTGAATGATCTTGTGAATGATGGTCTAACAAAATGTATTCCTACTCTCTAAACCTATAGTTTACGATGCAGATTAGTTAACTTCTTTTGAATGATCTTGTTACAAAATGTACTCCTACTCTCTAAACTCTAAACATACCGTTTACGCTGCAGAGTGCACATGCATTAGATCGAATAGGTTTAGAGGGTGAGCTTGCCATGGGAAGCCGCGTGACATTTCAAGACACGGGCCTAACAGCTTAATTGGCAGAGTTTGACGAACTCTGGCATGGCTTCTTGTGATCTACAAGTACAAGTGAATGCAAATCAAGTGCATTCTTTCAAGTGAAACGACACATGTTCAGATAGAAGTTGGTCATCAAGTTTACGGTTCTTGGTTGGTTGGCTATTCGACGTTGGTCTGGCTGGTTGGCTGGTTGACAGGTTTACTATCGGAATCTTAACCAACAACACCAGTGGCGTAGCTAGAGTTAGAGCCACCAGGGGCGGGGCAAGATCTTCCCAGTCCAGGAAAAAAAGAAAATTGCGTTGGCCGAAAATACCCCCTGCGTATAAAAAAAAAGTTCAGCCTCTTCCGCATCTCCCCCCTGCGCCAGTGTATCCCACATCTAACTTCGAAGAGTCGGTTATTCGGTTGGTTTTTTTTTTTTTGGGGGGGGGAGGGTTTTGGGGGGGGGGGGTTAGATTTGATTGGATGACACTCCAGTCCTATTTTAACCAACCATCTTTGAGTCGGTGATGAGTGCTGTAACACGGTCCTGTTACATCCAGAATGTTGGAGAATAAAACAATATTGTCTGCTATCACGATCATAGCCTTAGAGCATTCTTTGACTATTTAATGCAATATAAAGATGTAAGCCTTATGATACAATTGTTTTCACAGCAATGTAACCATGAAAGGGGTCGTTCGTATATACGTCACGATAAAAGTGACCTTTTCAGACCCCCCTCCCCCTGTCCCGAAGTGTCACAAATTTTTTACCCACACCCCCCGCCCCCCCCCCCGTGACACGTCACACCTAACAAATCAAAACATACATACAATTTTCATAACTAAACTAAGATTTTATTTTATTCTTAAACATTTTTCCATAATGAATTAAGATGTAGTATTAGAAAAATGAGTCCCATAGTAGGCCTATATGTAACACCTGAGGCAATATCGACCTCAAATTCAAGTTTTTAACATTAATTAAATACAGATTTTTTTCAAAATTAGAAAATTATACACTTTTTTTTTAATGTGACGTCAAAAATTGTGACCGCCCCTCCCCCCTGTCACAAAGCGTCACAAAGTCTCGAGCCCACTCCCCCTGAGCGTGACGTAATTTGCACACGACCCCAAAGCCTTATATAATACAATTGATTTCACTGCAATGTAAAGATGTAAGCCTTAAAATACAATTGATTTCATTGGAACAATACCTCAACGTTGAACTAAAACATTTATTTTAGTTACTTCAAAGAGGTTTTTTTTAAAGGTCATCTCTCCAATTAGACATGACTTTTTATCAATTTTAAACAAGACCTATGTCCAACCAGTAATGACTTTATCAACTTAAAAAAGAAATATGTCCAATCAGTAATGACTTTATCAACTTAAAAAAGAAATATGTCCTCCAACCAGTAATGACTTTATCAAATTTTTTTTTAAAATTATATGCATTTCAACATCTAGTATGACTTTTTATTTTTCCACACTACTGCATCATGCCTTTGTGTCAACTCCTACACGTTTTCTTGGATTGATTACATTCGTCAGTTCTTTCATACGTTGAAGCGTCGTACTATTCTCACTATCAATTAACAAACTCAACTCCTTTTCATAATAACTATAACTTTAATATCTAAGTAAATATAATAAACATCCAATCACTCCAAGGTTCCACTCAAGACTGCCGCACTACTAAAACATACGTCACAACACGGCATAGACAATACGTCACGACTCAGCATAAAAATACGTCATAGAGACTATGGCGGGAAGAGCGTTCACTAACTATAATAGTCGAGCGCGGGAAAAGCGTTCAACAACTAATGAACATAATATTGAGTCGCAACAATTCCTAATGAACGCTCATAGTCGACACTTTGTATAAAGCAAAAAGCTTGAATTGAAAGTGCTCCTTTTGAAACTAACTTGTTTTCTCAGACAGACCAGGTGTTCTCAGAGCAATTCAGGTTGGTACATTGTCAGCGTATTGGGTACCAAAAACTGGACTAATGCTTCAAAATACCATCATGTAAAGAATATAACAGCTTAACCAACTGCCCACAGATGACTGCCACGCACTGAGTACTTAAACCTACTTCATATAATGCCAGAGTCAACTTATCTTGCTATACAACATCAACAAATGGAAGGCAAACAGACCAATAGTGATCTTCAATGTAAAAAGATACCCACAGAATAAACGATGAAGCGGAAGAGAAAAGACGACCCTAACTCCAGGTAAGGAAAAATTAAAAATTAAAGATAATTCTATTATTTGTTCCATCAGACCTCTTAATGATAGTGAGAGCTACAGCTATAATACAGTTGTAAACCAGAAGTACTGAAACAGTGGCATAGTAGAGCCATCGAAAGGAGGTTCCCAGGATGCTCTAGATGGCGTGAAATAACAACCTTGGCCATCAGCTTGTACAGCCTCAACATGTTCAACAGAGAGAGCAACTTCACACAACTCAACCTTTTACAAAAGAGAGAGACATTTCACACAACTCAACCTTTTACAGCACAGAGAGACACTTCACACAACTCAACCTTTAACAACAGAGAGACCCACTTCACACAACTCAATGTGTACAACATAGAGAGCCACTTCACACAACTCAATGTGTACAACATAGAGAGCCACTTCACACAACTCAAACTTTTACAACAGAGAGACCCACTTCACACAACTCAATGTGTACAACATAGAGAGCCACTTCACACAACTCAAACTTTTACAACAGAGAGACCCACTTCACACAACTCAATGTGTACAACATAGAGAGCCACTTCACACAACTCAAACTTTTACAACAGAGAGACCCACTTCACACAACTCAATGTGTACAACATAGAGAGCCACTTCACACAACTCAAACTTTTACAACAGAGAGA
>CAXITT010001094.1:6598-21047 GCA_964033795.1 Lymnaea stagnalis | reverse complement strand
GGGGGGGGGGGGGAGGTGAGAGAATAACACAGACAAAGAAAAAGTGTTCAAGTCTGCGAACCATTCATTTGTCTTTATAAATGACATAGACATTTACATTTTTTGAGAACCGCTGACTTAAGGTGACACTTGAAATATGCAAACACGTCACAGTTTGAGGACCTATGAGATAGTCATGTGACACAAACAAGGCTGAGTATCAGTATTAAATGTAACATTGTTACTGATAATCTATTAGTTGTATTCGAGTAGAACTAACACAGTTATACTACCACAAACACTCGCATCCCCTTGACATAAGGAACATCACAACTAAAAGAGTTGAGAGATATTCAGGTAAACAAAGCACATCAATTCAAAGAAAGCTGGATGACCAGGAAGTTAATATGAGTTTACTATCATAATTTGCAATCTTTCAAATATAGTTTTTTAAGCAAACAATTTTTTCAAGCTAAGCTAAATACAGAGGCGCCTCGGAAACAGCACTTAATCTGTTCTATTTTAACAAATAAAGTGGCCCCTCGGAAACAGAACTTAATCTGTTCTATTTTAACAAATAAAGTGGCACCTTGGAAACAGAACTTAATCTGTTCTATTTTAACAAATAAAGTGGCCCCTCGGAAACAGAACTTAATCTGTTCTATTTTAACAAATAAAGTGGCCCCTCGGAAACAGAACTTAATCTGTTCTATTTTAACAAATAAAGTGGCCCCTCGGAAACAGAACTTAATCTGTTCTATTTTAACAAATAAAGTGGCCCCTCGGAAACAGAACTTAATCTGTTCTATTTTAACAAATAAAGTGGCCCCTTGGAAACAGAACTTAATCTGTTCTATTTTAACAAATAAAGTGGCCCCTCGGAAACAGAACTTAATCCATTCTATTTTAACAAAGAAAATGGCACCACGGAAACAGACCTTAATCCATTCTAGAACCCTGTTCAAGTTGAAGGCCATTTTTTCAATTTAAAATAATGGAAATAGATTAATCCGTTCCTGGGTCCCACAAACTCTATGGATCCCAGGCCTGTCCTTAAACTTCTCAAAGCAACCCGTATTGGCTTTACACCAATCCTTTTTAATAGTGGTATCAGGCATGCATTTCACTATATCATTGTAGAGTACCTTGGTTTTTTCACAAATTATCATCACCGGCCAGGTCATATATTAAGCATTTACAAATCTTACAAGCATATAATCCACTATTATTGAAAATTCCTATTTAGCATGCTCCTGAGGTTGAAGGAACTATAACACTAAATAAAGTGGCGCTAAGTTTGCTGATGATAAGAATATGGCTGAAGTACCTATTTTTCGCACATACCTACATCACTAGAGCGTTTGTAAGAGGAACAGAGCATGATTTAATAATATAAATGCAACTTGTGGAGAAGGTCTAACTAAGAGTTAAGCTGTTATAATACATGTACATATGATAAAGTACAGTAGTTGTTAAAACAAGGGAGCTGTAATGCCAAATGTAATGCCAGGCATTTTTCTAATTTAAAAAATGGATAACAGCTGTTTCTGGAAATAGAAATCTGAAAATGCACAGCACGAGAAAGATGGAATATTGCAAAGCTCTTTTTTTTCAATTTTAATTTCTGTGTCCACTCATGATGTAAAAATTGACTATTTTAAAATATAAACTGCTAAACATGAAAGGGGGAAGCATGTTGACCCCAAAACCAATTTTAGGGAAACCTGTATTCATTTCGAAAAAGCTGTTGCTTAAAAAAAAAAAAAGATTATTGACTATCATATAATAATGGTTTATTTTATAAATGAAATAGGATTGACATTATATTTTAAAAAGAATTACCTTTTGTGGCCTTATTTCATCATTCCAAGTAAGGGGGAAGAATGTTGACCCCAAAACCAATTTTAGGGAAACATGTATTCATTTCGAAAAAGATGTTGCTTAAAAAAAAAAAAAAAAAGATTATTGACTATCATATAATAATGGTTTATTTTATAAATGAAATAGGATTGACATTATATTTTAAAAAGAATTACCTTTTGTGGCCTTATTTCATCATTCCAAGCAAAAGCTGGTGGGAAGCTGGACTCCAAACTGACACAATTATCCCGTCTTTTTGGACGTTCACGGCTGATAAATTCTGGAGTTGGTAGTGTCAGAGAACGGCCTCGTGTAATTGGGCAATGATTCTTTTTGGCATCCATCAGGAAGCCAAAGGCAGACAACAAATTTTAGGTCTGCAATCTGCCCATTGATGTCGGTTTGTTGTTGTGATCTGCAACCAATCAAATAGACCTTGCAATCACCACAGTTTCTTAACAGATTTTTAAAATATTGTTGAACCCTTTCATTTCATCAAGTAATTTTTTAAAAGAATACATTGATACCATAGTTGGTTAATAAAATATTAGGGCATTTGATTTTCCAACCACTCTCAGTGTGATAAAATCTTTTGTATTGCCCTTATGTAAATGCTAATACTAAGCAAAATTATTAATTTTAAAAATGTCTTATTTAAATAATTAATAATTCAACATTAAACTTCAGGTATTTACTTTCGGGTTCAGGATGATTTCACAACCATTGATTGTTTCATTAATTTAAAAATAAATATGTCCAAAAATATTCATGAATAATCTTTGACAATTGTGGAAGAACTTTTAATGGAAATATTTTTAACTGTCACATTTAATTTTTTTTTTAAATTTAAAGTTAAGGTTAACCTAATTTAATTAAGCCAAAGCCTAATTTACCTTAATTCTTTTCATAATGATTAAGATTTGTGAACACTGTGAACTTATTACAAATCTCTTCTATATATAATAATATCATATGGCACGCTTATTAAAAGAATGGTATACTCAATTTCTTGTGAAATATATTAGGCATTGATTTCCAGGACAAGATTTATTAACTTTTGTACAACTATGCAGTTTTTTAAATGGATAAACTATAATTCATACTGGGTCCAAATTAATGCATATTTTTTATTTTAAAACTTAAAATCATTTTCTTTTTTTTTTGTCTCAGCCTCTTAAGGTTAAGGTGTAGTTAGAGGTATGGGTTTAGTCAAGAGTTGTCTCCCCCTAAGCCTAGTAACATCATAATTGGGGAATCCTCATACTAGACTTAGGGTGCGTATAGACCAATGGTTGTGTTTGATGGTTTTCCCGTTCTTCACTGAGCATTATCCATGTGAGAAAAATAAAATTTTGGGGATGGGAGATCCTCCCCAATTTTCAAGACAAAATTTAAAAATTAGAAAAAAAACTTTTATCAAATAAATAAGAGCTAGAAACGAAATCTTTTAAATACATAACGATTGCTTGTAGTTAACCTCAGGAACCCCCATGACCTATATAATGTAGAGGACATTTCCGGCCTCCTTGCCGCTTACTACATCTTTTTCCTTAGCAAAAAAAGATATAGGGTCAATATAAGCTTTACAGCTCACCATGACCATGAGTTTCTGTGTATGAATGAACTTCCCTTTTTAGTCGTTAAAGTTAACTTTTCTTTTTTTGATAATACGCCACTGGAATATTTTTGGTTGATGACTTTTCTTAAAATTAATATTTTTAATTATAGTTAATTATAATATTTTTAAACAAGGCTATTTTTTGTAGGTCTAACCTCTGATCAGACTGATCATTTTGAAAAATGGATATTGACTTTTACTATATATTTTGTACTTTATTTTCCGTTGAACCTGTATTGAAGTATGTAAACATTTATTCGATAAAATTGTAGTTGGATTTTCATTATTTTAAAATATTTTATCTTTTTATACATTTTTATGCTTTTCTCATCATAAGTGTTTTAGTTGAGGGAAGGAAGCGACAGCAGGTTGTTGACACTTCTTGCCGCATATCTAAAGGGATAGAATAAAGCTTTTATGTTCTCGATGAAATTAATGTACCGGCTGAAATTATGTAGATACTTCGATGAAACAAGGGAGACTAGTACTTTTTGTGTATCGGAAATAGAAATCGGCGCCAAAAAATCCGAATTTTTAATTTTCCGATGTGTGTGTCTATTTATTATTAAATTAGTACTTTCGATATATATTTGAGTTCCGTTGTCGGCCTTATAATTAGGTTGACATCTTGGCCTACATTTTAATCAATTTCTTTTTCATTTACAATCAGTCAGCTTTGAGAAAATCCTTGGTAAATATAAGGCAACTTTCATCATTAAAATTAAGTAGAAGGAAAAAATTTGTCATTAACAAATTTTTTTGCATCTGGGGAATGTATTGATCTTCATGTATGCCAATTTTCACAGCGACAAGTGTCTTATGAGAGACGCCATGTTTCTAGGCGTTCGCAGCAGGTCATGCAGTTCGCTCAACCTAATTTCGCCATGGGGTGGGCCACGCCCCCTTTTTAATGGCGGAAGTTGCCGATACTTAGGACATATTAATTTATTACCACTTATTTACATCAAAATATTTGATAACTTGTGTTTCAGAATGCATTTTGAAGACATTTAAACTGGAATGTTTTAATTTGAGCTTTAACAACCCGGTAGATTCCATATTATAAATGATCAGAATTTACCGTGTGCAACACGTTGTCATTGGCAACCATTCACAGCCACTTGCATAATGGCTGTATCGTAGTACTACCTCAGAGTTTCATTCATAAGAGTTTGCCGTGTGCAAAAACTACTAAACCATTGGTCAGGGAAAGCTTTAATTAATTATTCATGTGCCAAAGTTGAAAATTTAAACTAAGTCGACCCTAAACAGTATTTTAGTGATAAGGCGATGCGTTGCCTTATATAAAGTATATAGTCATGACGCGATCAGCGGAACGAGGCCACAAGATGTGGATGTTTTGTCCATAGTAAAAATTCATAGCTCAAAAAGTACTTAGGCTAAAAAGTTGATTCTGGTTTCAATTTTTATTTGAAATTTGCTCTAACTAACTGTGTTATTAAAAAAATTATTTCAATTTTTTTAAATTTTGTATTCAAGTGCCTAAATTATGCCAGCAAAAGGAGTGACCACAGGTTAATGAAACTTCTTGCCGCATACCTAAAGGGATGCAATTAAGTTGCATAACCCGCATAATAAATGAAAGCTTATATTCTGGCACTGTTCCGCCTCTTTGCAAATCAGCTGTCATCAAACCATTGCTTAAGAAGCCCGGTCTGGATGAAAATAATTTAAAAAACTATAGACCTGTATCTAACTTATCATTTTTATCTAAAGTTATTGAAAAACTAGTCCTAAAACAACTTTTTGCTTACTTAAATGATCACTCTCTTCTCAGTTCTAATCAGTCGGCCTATAGACATTTCCATAGCACGGAGACAGCTCTCTTGAGAGTCAGTAATGACCTCTTGCGCGCAATGGACAGCGGTAATGTCTCCATTTTGATCCTCTTAGACCTCAGTGCGGCCTTTGACACTGTTGACCATGAAATCCTTTTCAAAACCCTTGAAAACTACTTTGGAATTTCTGGTTCGGTTTTGGCTTGGTTTAGGTCCTACCTCTCTGATAGAACGCAAATGGTCTCTGTCGATGGCTGTCTCTCCGGCAGTGCTGATTTGGTGTACGGAGTGCCACAGGGGTCCCTTTTGGGTCCGGTTCTATTCATAATGTATACCAGGCCACTGCTCCTCTTGCTCGGGAGGCATGCTGTTGAGAACCAGTCATTTGCAGATGATACGCAGCTATACATGCATACCCAAACGCGATCACGTCACTCCACTACTCCACTCACTACATTGGCTCCCTATACAGGCACGCATTGACTACAAGCTGTCTCTTCTCTGTCACAACTTTTTCTCGGATTCCTGCCCATCCTATCTAACTGAACTTCTTTCTGTCTATTCACCCCTTCGACAACTTCGCTCCTCCGCAGACTCGCGTATTCTATCCGTTCCCAAGACACGCACTAAATTATATGGTGAACGATCTTTCTCTTTCTGCGCCCCCAAACAATGGAATTCTTTGCCACTACACATCCGCAATATAACAACCACACAGGCCTTCAAAACTGCACTCAAAACACATCTATTTAAACTTTACTACTATGACTGATTCTCCTCCTATAAACCGATAAACGTACATGGGTTTCCTTGTAAAAATGTCTGGTGTGGGTGGATGAATATACCTATGGTGTTGTTTTGCTTATATGTTGTTTTTATTTCATTTATTACTGATTCTCCTCCTATAAACCGATAAACGTACATGGGTTTCCTTGTAAAAATGTCTGGTGTGGGTGGATGAATATACCTATGGTGTTGTTTTGCTTATATGTTGTTTTTATTTCATTTATGTATTTTATTTTAATATTATGATTATGCCCTTTTGCTATATTTATGTACAGCGCGGTGAGCCCAGCCTTAGGCTGGGGTACCGCGCTATATTAGACCACTTATTATTATTATTATTATTATTACGTTCACACAGACAGAATGTATAGCCTAGCTATATTTATTTGGCAGTGTCTACACGTCCGGCGCGCAGGACGTATATCTCCCGCACTATTTGTCCGGCGACCAAGTCACACGACAGCCATAACAAAGTGGCGAGAGATATCTTGTCGGTCAGCCTTGTCACGTGACAGCGAATGATTCAAAACTATTGTTATTAAATTGTTAATTTTAAAATCTATTTCTCTACCAAGTAATGTACTTAGTATCTCGAATGCAAATAATAGAAAAATACTTAAGTAAAAGTGGCTTGTAAACATTTTTGTTTTGTTTGTTATTTGAGTTTGTGTACCAGTAATCCATAAAATAAATTAGGGGCCAGTATGGAGTAGGCAACCAATAAAAGTAAAAGATTTCATTTTTAATTGTTTAAATTGCTACAAAATATTTAAAAACTTCTCATGAAACTACTGTTGCTGATGAACATGATAATAAAAATATAGTATAAAATATTTTTAATTAAAATGGGAAAAAAAAGATCCTTTCCCCGGAATTGATCCTCAAATCATAATAACATTAAGCAACCACTCTACCACTAGACCACGCAAGATCTACCTAACTGCACTTCGTTCGGAATAATAAAAACTACTAGCGTGACATGCCGCCGGACGTATATCTTGCGCACTATTTGTCCGGCGCGCCGGACGTGTAGACACTTCGTATTTATTTTTTGTGTAAATTTTAACCATCTTCTTCATTTTTTTAAATTTACAAAATGTGTTTCTTTTTTCTCCCCATTTCTTCCACTATGTTGGGTACTACATTTTTTACATGTATGCTGCCATGGCAACAAAGATGGCAGCCACATCAAATTAAGTAGCACCTAACACAGGACAAAGGGTGGCATCAAATAGCGTAAATTTACCAGGTCTTGATCTGCCTATTCTGTTAATCAACTAAAATCATGACTAGTTCAGGATGATTTAGTCTTTTAGTCTAGTTTAAAAGTTTGAATTTTATATAAAAATACAATGACAATGAATTTCAATGATTCAATAATTTCAAAATTATTACAATCTATGACAGTTTCAATAATTTAAAAAAGTATCATGTGTTGGCCATTGTTCATAACATTATCATGATTCTATGCTGATTGATTGATTTCAAATTCAGAATCATTGATGATTGTCTTGACAATCATGGAATGATCGAATCAAGAGATTTCAAAAATTTCATTTTTGAAAAATTTTTGTTTTCAATTTGAAGTTATTCATTTATTTATCTATTAAGAGTCAAAAAAATACTTACAACGTCTAACTAAATATTCAATAGAGACAAATGTATTTTAACATTTATTTAGTTCGAGGAAAAAGTTTGTTTAAAAACTCAAAAAAAACAATTTTTCGCAGTCTAGTGTCCAAGCCTGATGGAAGCCATTTTGTTTTCTCACTTTAGACTTAGTAAACGAAAATATTTACCGACCTTAACTGTGTACTGGTAATAAAGTGTTTTTAAAAAATCGACATATCTTATACGTCAACAAAACAAACTTTATTTTATAATTATACCGATACAGGGCCGTCTCCAGGAAAAGCGGAACCCGGGGAGATGCCTAAAAATGCCGCCCCTCATAATATAAATAAAAGTGCCTCTTAGGGTGGACAAGTATACAAAGACAATTTTGGCTTGCATTGTCGTTGAGAACTACATGGGATTTTATCGTTAAATTCACATTTAAGGTCCTTATCTAAAAACTATTTTGGGCGCCCACCCCCACCCCACCCTTGATTTTCTCACTCTGATAAATGTATGCGTTATTGAAAAGTGTGTTTGTTAGATTTTGACACATGGCGCCTGTAAAAATCTTATTTCTGCAAGGGCACCTAGAATAGAAGAAAAGAAGAAAGAGCTGTTACAGCTGCCTCTCAATGGGCTTTCATGACTACCTCATAATGTGCTGTCATAGCTGCCTAATATGGTCTGTCATAGCTGCCCCACTATGGGCTGTCATAGTTGCCACACCATGAGATGTCATGGCTGCCTCACTGTCACAAATGACTGGGGCGGGGGTATGGGATGGGACAGAGCTCCATTGTTGTTAAGGTACCTTATAGTAACTTATAGGATGGGCGGAAATTGCTGTTATTTTAGAGAAGGCATTGTTGAGGGGTTGAAGTTAAGGTTAATAGACATCTAGACTATTACATCTTGAGACAGGGGTGTGTTTATAGATAGCATTCCTGGGCTACCTATGGAGGTAGAGAATAGCATTTAATACAGAAATTTTCATGACAAGGGGTTAGTTGAGGAAGAGAGAAAAGAGCTGAGAGACATTTAGTTAGGGAATAGTTGCAAGATAGATCAGGAGACGACAATTGACTAGTTTCATGGCCGCCTCACTATGGACTCTCACATCTGCCTCTCAATGGGCTATCATGGCCACCTCACTATGGGCTGTCTGGTTCTGGTAGTGTTCGTTGCTGCATCCATATACTGGCATCTATGCAACGGTTGGGGGAATGGTGTTGCTAGTCTAACAGCTCCTGTCATGGCTTCACCAACAATGGGATGTCGTAGCTGCCACATCTCCCAATAAATTGATTGCTTTATTTTTTTAATACAACAAAGGAATCATTGCGCCACTTAAGTTTTGTTAATTGAACTCATAATATCATTGCAAAAACAAGCCACTTTCCAAACTAAATATTCACCATCATTTTGTGAGGCAGGTAGTAATTATGGCCACTTAAAAAGGGACAGTGTCTGGGACCTGTCATGACTTAAGGCCGTTTATAGGATCATTGAAAGGATGTTTACACAATATCACAGTGGGACAATGCTAAGTTGGGCCAAGTTTAGGTCACTTTGGTCAGGCGAGACTAAGTTGACCTAGTTTAGTTCACTTTGGTCAGACCAGACTAAGTTTACCTAGTTTAGTTCACTTTGATCAGGCCATGCTTAATTAGATCATGGCAAATGGCAAAACAATTGGTATGACTCTGAATAGAAATGAGGAGGTTCTAGTTGTTTTTAGATAAACCTATCATTTCTAAATCTCATCACTGTCTCAGGCATTTCTCATTTATATCTGCATGAACATCTCAGCATTATCTCAGGCATTTCTCATTTAGATCTGCATGAACATCTCAGCATTATCTCAGGCATTTCTCATTTAGATCTGCATGAACATCTCAGCATTATCTCAGGCATTTCTCATTTAGATCTGCATGAACATCTCAGCATTATCTCAGGCATTTCTCATTTAGATCTGCATGAACAAATATCATTACATTTTGAATTAATTAGGTGTGCAGAAGAATAAAGTTTACATTAACTTTGATGTTATGCTAGTAAAAATCTATAGTCTATGAAGTTTAAGATAACAACAAAGAACTAATTTATGCATTTCATCCGAATTTGAAATTCTTATTATCAATAAATAATAAACTATTTATTGCTATGATTAATTCATTATCATATTTATTGGAAAAACCGAAACATCTGTTGTTTTGCTATTGCCTTATTAAATTTAAATTTATGTTAACAACAAATTTTTTATTATAATAATACTTAAACATATGCTTAAATATAAGCAAATATATATTTTTTTTTTCTTCTTTTTTATTTTGAGGGCCCACGATCAATGCATTGATCAATTGATCATTCTGGCTCCTATGTTTCATATATATATTTATTATTTTATCATATTTACATTAACTTGATTATTGATTTCCTTTAAATTAGAAAAATCCCCCATCATTGTTTTTAAACATCCAAGCTTATCTAAATTCATTTTTTTTCAATTGATGCTCAACTTTGCTCATTCTAATATAATATCAAAATTACTTACATAATTAATTAAAAGTAAAATCATAGTGACATTTTGACAAACATTTTGATGAAGTATCATTACACATCCTAGGGAAGTCAACAAAGTATGCATTGCTGTCTCAAAGTTCAAAGTGCAGTGTTATAAAATCAAGACGGTAAAAATAAGTTGATTTAGAGATGGTATAGTCAAGAAATATTTTATTCAGCGATTAAAATTTATAGTTGGTTAAAAAAAATTTTTTTAATGAATTTTCTTTGTGTTAGATTTGTCCATGGTGTTCATAAATATTTATATTGCAAAACATTATTATATATTGTGTAGACCTAACAATAAGAAACATAATATTGATATACATAAATATATATTTTATTTTTTTTTTTTAATTTACTTTTTAACAACAATATCAAATAGAGTATATCACAGTAACAGATCAAAAACAACAAAATCAAACAGAGTAATTCACAGTATCAAATCAAACACAAAAAGCTTCAAAAAGAGTATATCACAGTAACAAATCGAACACAACAATGTCAATTAGAGTATATCACAGTAACAAATAAAATTTAAAAAATTCAAATAAAGTACATCACAGTTACAAATAAAAAACATATGCAAAATGTATAAAAAAATCATTAAAAACCATCAATATCAACAAACAACAATCAAAATGTATTATACTGTAAATATTGCAATCAATGAGAAGTAGAAAACATTTAATATATAACAGAGTGCTTTATGTTAAGTAATTTTAAATAGTTACAATTTCGTACACATGTAATATCAGCCTCAGGTTTTTTTTCACTGACAAGAAACATAGTGAACTTTTGTAGTATGAATAAGTTATGCATACCTATGTTTACACTGCCACTATATTCAAATGTCGTTCATAAAATAAATGGATATCAAGTATGGCATTTGAGAAGGTCTGTGGCGAGTCAAAGCTGTATCAGGGGCAAAGCCTGATTTTGTTTTCACATAGCCCAACATCTGAATACCGGACCTTTTTGTGCAGGACATGTGAGTTTTCATAAGCTGGATTTATACAAATGTATAACATTTGCAAACAAAATTTAAATTCATTTTTTATCAACAGGATAAATGAAATTATCATCATGTAAAGACCACAAAAAGAAATCTACGTTCTCCAGTCAAAATATGAATATCAAATTCATTTTAATGAATATGATTTCTCTCTGTTCTATCTTTTACTTAAAATGTCTTCATTTAAGCTGCACAGCTGTTTCAGGAATCCTTCATTTGGACAAATTTCTCGTCTGCCCCTGACCTGTTGTACTGCAGTCAGCAAGTCCATTCTTCTCCTAAGCATGAGAAAAGCTATGACAACAGTTGCTGATCGGGATATACCTTGCTGACAATGGATGTACACTACTCCTGGAAATAATAATGTGATCACATTTAACTATTACCACCGCACTAAGAAAAACACCTTGGGAATTCTCTAGATAAAAAAAGTGTCAAAAACCTTTAAATTATTATTTAAAAAGAACTGTGGTACCACTTGCAAAATAATGCTAAAAAGGGGCACTGCTTAAGATGACACATTTTTATGCGCAGTTACAATGCCCGCTCGGTTGCCAAATGGGACTGAGCCAGGAAGATTAGGTTGCTTAGGCATAAGCATAATTATAATTTTTACCGGTAAAGAAAAATTTCAAACACATGCGTATTTTTGTGAACTCCTAATTTTAAGGAGCCTTTTTCATCTTAAATTTCTCCCATTATACAGGGAAATATACATTTAATTTTTATTTATTTTTATTTTAATCTTGACCTAAACACCATTGCAACTTATATTGTAAGTGTTTCACAAATGAATTATAATAGGGTGGTATAACAATGACATAAGTAAATAAAATCAATTTAAATTTGAATTTTATAATATTTGTTAGCTATTTTTTTATTAAGCGGGTCACTGACGTCAGGGCGCATGCGCATGTTATATAACAAAACAAATTTACATTTTTTACCTACCCCTAACCCTTACAAAATCATATAACATTTCCATCGACCAACCCCTAATATTATATAAAGTTCAAGCAAACCCCCCACTTACACACACACCAATAAAACCAAATGAAGTCGAAAACAGGGAGAAATAAGCAAAATGCCAGAAATAATTTTTTTAGAAAATATTCTTATTATTGTAAGAAAAAAATTTTTTTTAGTTTTTTTAATCCAGACTAATTTTGTCAATTTGAAAAGAAGACTATTTGCAAAAATAAGAATTAATAATAATGAACATTTTTTAAAAAAATAATTTTTACCTATATAACTTTGCTCTCATCCACCCCACCTTTTCTCACAAATTTTATTTATGGATAATTAACTTCTAAATGACTCTATGTGGAACGCTGTGCGGCGACAAGTCAAGCCACAAAAGTGTTTGTCTGTTTTTAGTAGTTTTTTAACTTGAAAGAGATGTCCTGCCTCCATTATTCATCCACTAGACTGCGCCAGCTGCGTAACCTTCTAGCTGATAGCTATCTCCTTAGTAGTGAAATTCTTGCACGATGTAGAACACTTCAATTAATAAAAAAGAAAACTGCAAGAAGTTTTCGCGGGGGAAAAAGGAAGATGAGATCTCGTCACTCAGCTCCTTCCACCTCAACACCTGACCATATGCATCAACCCACTTCTCCCCAGTTTGCCCTCAAAGATACAATGAAAGTAAATTGGTCTTTTGAGACGCAGCAATCGATGCATATCCATGTGGTGACAGATGTGTTTGAACGCCTTCCTGTTCGTCCAAAGCGCGTACCATGGGTCCCACTTGACTCCGGACGTATTCGGCGCAGCAACGTCATTGTCATCAGCGGCCGCCAGAAGCTTCCAGACCAACTACGAGTAGGCCACTATAACTGCCAATCCGTGGGCTCAAAGTGCGGGGCGAAGCGAACAAAGATAGTAGAGTTCGTAAAGGACGAATTTGTTGACGTGCTGTTCCTGACGGAGACTTGGTTGAGGTCAACAGGGGATGATGCCAAGTGTGCTGACCTCACGCCACCGGGTTTCGATATTAAGTCCTTTCCGCGTGCTACGAGAGGTGGCGGCCTCGCTGTCATTTATCGTAGCCACCTCCCAGTGACTTTCACCTCCACATTCCCATTCCAGCACACCTCTCTAGAACTTGTTCAGTTCACCCTCAACACGCCCCACACTGTCAACATGTTCTGCTTGTACCGCACTCCGCCCAGTAAGAAGAACAAGCTCCTAAACTCCACCTTCCTCTCTGAGCTCCCTGACCTACTTGACTACTGCAACCTGCTCTGTGGAACAAGTGTGATCGTGGGCGACCTTAACGTTCACTATGACGTCCCTACTGATCCCTTTACTAGCAAGGTACTTGACATCCTCACAAGGTTTAGTCTTGTCCAGGGCATTAAGCAGCCCACCTACTATCGCAGCGGCCACATCATCGACTGGGTGGTGTACCGTGATGACGACAACTTGGTGGACAGCTGTACTGTGAGTCATATGCTCTCCTCTGACCATGCAGCGGTGCTCACTACACTCAACGTAGTTCCCCCAAAGAACCCACCTGTCTACAGGACCGTGCGTGACATAAACGCTATAGACAGAGCAGCCTTCAAAGCCGGCATTAAGACAATGCTTCAAGGGCTAGGTGCTGAGCTCAGCGCTCAGCATCTGGACGATGGCCTCCGAGCACTCTTGGACGAGCACGCCCCTCCCATGGCGCGACGTGTCCCGACTGGTCGCTCGTCGCCATGGTATGCAGGCGTTAGTGACCAACTCCGTCTGGCAAAACTCGTGCGAAGACGCGCTGAAAGACGCTGGGTAAAGACTGGACTGAGTGTCGACAGACAGATCTTTTGGACAGCGAAAGATGCGGTGGCAGAGATTGTACAGAGGGCAAAGGATGACTACTGGAGCTCAAAGGTCGAATCATGTGCATCAACCAAGGCGTTGTTCAGCGCTAGTAACCGTCTCCTTGGCAACAGCAAGAATTTCACCCTCCCTACCGACATTGCACCAGAGCAACTCCCTGACGCCTTTGCGGACTTTTTCATCACCAGGGTGCAAATGATCAGGGAGGAGCTAGACAGCGCGACCCCTACACCTTCCTCACCGTTCTCGGAGGACGTTAGTCAGACAGAATCATTTGATAGTTTTCTGCCTGTGACTGAGGATGAGGTGAGGCGAGTCATCATCAGGTCTGCTCCCAAGTCTTGTGCCCTCGATCCTATCCCCGTCCCACTGCTTGTAGAATGCCTT
>CAXITT010001093.1:152344-163537 GCA_964033795.1 Lymnaea stagnalis | reverse complement strand
GATTACAGGAATATCTGTTACAATAATTTCCCAAACCCAGATACCCCCCCCCCTCCCCTTTACCCCCCAAAAAAAAAAAAAACAGAAAACAAAAAAAAAACATCAACCAGATTGACTTTAAAAATATCTTTAGTGACTGAAGTAAGTCTTTTTCCCGGGCATTAGGATTTCTTTCTTTCTTTTTTTTTCATCCAAATTCATATCAATGGCTAAAATGTTTACACCAGAATAATGTAAGGGTCGTAGACGTGAGCGGTATACAGAACCTCATGTGTCAGTAATACCATACACCCCCACCCCCCCTCCTTTTTTTATCCAGTCGCCGGTAAAGAGACCGATGGGATGGTTTCGCCCGCACGTTAAGGTGGCGGTCATGGCGAGCGAGGTCAACTCAGAGTCTTGAAAAGCAACTAGAGGTCAACCATATACCCTGAAAAGCAACTAGAGGTCACCCATAGTCTTGAAAAGCAACTAGAGCTCACCTATACGTCTTGAAAAGCAACTAGAGGTCAACCATATGCCTTGAAAAGCAGCTAGAGATCAACGATAGGTCTTGAAAAGCAGCTAGAGGTCAAACGTAGGTCTTGAAAAGCAACTAGAGGTCAACCATATGTCTTGAAAAGCAACTAGAGGTCAACCATATGTCCTGAAAAGCAACTAGAGGTGAAACGTATGTCTTGAAAAGCAACTAAGAGGTCAAACGTAGGTATTAAATTGAAAATCAACTAGAGGTCTTGAAATGTAACTAGAGATCAAACGTAGGTCTTGAAAAGCAACTAGAGATCAAACGTAGTTCTTGAAAAGCAACTAGAGGTCACCCATAGGTCTTGAAAAGCAGCTAGAGGTCAACCATAGGTCTTGAAAAGCAGCTAGATGATAACCAGGATGAAAATAATGTATGCAGTCGAAGACCTGAACAGACTGGGCACACAATACTGGGGACATAATATTGGGCACATAATACTGGGCACATAACACTGGACACACAACACTGAGGCATAAAGCACTGGGACACACACAACTGGCGCACACAACATGGTATAGTGCATAATGACTTCGGGGTCCGTTTATGAGCTGCTAGTACTAAAATGAACAACATTAACAACATTTCTGTAAATGTGAGAACCTTTGAGAAATATAGTGGTATGTGTAAATACGCGATTCCCTGAAGAATTTGTTTTTATTTTTGGTGGGGAGGGGGTGTTCCTTATGATAAGGGTACAATAAAAATACTTGCCTTGTCTACGTTTGAGAATCCCTTACGATTATAACACCATTTATTTCACTGCCAGGCCTCTTATCAGCCACTCGCACCCTAATCCAGTAGGGACAGATTATTTACTTAACTATACCATTGACCTTGGCTCTGGGAGGCTGCCTGTTAATTAAAACTGCAGGAACTTCAGGTTGCTGGACTTAAGACTTATGATGTCAGACAACATATAGTTAAACGGTAGCATAAGATCAGGGCCGTCTTGATAGTAACGGGAAAAAAAAGGGGGGGGGGGATTTCAGGAAAAGAAATGATTGGTGCTCTCCTATTTCTTTCTATACTATTCAATTAATGTTGGGGGTGGGGTGGTCCGGGAAGGGTGCTCAGTAAGCCCCTGCCCCTAAAAATGTTTGATAAATTCAAAATCTATGTTTGCATTTTGGCGCATACCTGCATTTTTTAAAAATATTATCTAGAGGTGACATTTTCGGCGTATTGCAGAGTTTCTTCGTGGACGGGGGTGACAAAATCCTTGCCCGCCCCTGACGGTACTTACATTCTGTACGCCCCTGCTCCCCCATACAAAAAGTGTTTTTCACGAAAAAAAATAATGATTGTATCTAAAATTAATTAAAAAAGAAGAAGTAGCCGCTGTTACATTTACCCACTGCCTACTAGCTGTTGTTCCATTTACCTACTGCCTACTAGCCGCTGTTCCATTTACCTACTGCCTACTAGCCGTCGTTCCATTTACCTACTGCCTACTAGCCGTCGTTCCATTTACCTACTGCCTACTAGCCGTCGTTCCATTTACCTACTGCCTACTAGCCGCTGTTCCATTTACCTACTGCCTACTAGCTGTTGTTCCATTTGCCTACTAGCCGTTGTTCCATTTACCTACTGCCTACTAGCCGTTGTTCCATTTACCTACTGCCTACTAGCCGTCGTTCCATTTACCTACCAGCCGTTGTTCCATTTATCTACTGCCTACTAGCCATTGTTCTCTTTACCTACTGCCTACTAGCCGTTGTTCCATTAGCCTACTGCCTACTAGCCGTGGTTCCATTCCATTTGCCTACTGCCTACCCTAATGGTGATACATCAGGGGCGAGTCGCGACAGAAGCACTGAAGCATGCACACGACTCTATGGCTGTGTTCTGTAAAAGCACCGAAGCATGTACACGACTCCATTGTTGAGTTCTGTAAAGAAATGTGTATGTTTTAAATAAAATCGATCACGGGTGGCGTAAGTCAACTACGCCTCCTACAATTTAAGCGTCATGCCTGTTTTAAAATGTTTATAAGGAAATAATATGATTAGGACACTCCGCCCTTCAAGCGGAGAAGCGATTCTGTCATTCTGTAAGGAAGTGGATGATACATGACGAGACAGAAACAAGTCTTGAAAGATTCTTCAGAAACTTAAAATACACAATTTTAATTAAATTCGAGCATTAATGATTGCTTTCTTTTTGTGTCTGAAAGGATGTGGGTAAAAGGGAAATCAAGTTTTTTTTAGACATGTTTCAGCCCCCAACCTCCTTCAACAACACCGCACCCCCCTCCCCCCCTCCCCACCCCCCCCCGAGTGTCACCATCTGATTTTTCAGTATAAGTAAAAAAAAAAAACATCCTAATTTTACAACAAAACGTACACTAAAAGAAAAAATAATAAATCAAGAATATTTTTGATGAGCTCTATTCCTGCACAAGGGAAATTACTGGTATTTTCAATGGCGAAGGAAGGAAATTTGACACCCCCCCCCCACCTGGCCTTCCCCCCACCCCCCAATGTATTTCTTTTTGTCTTACGGGAAACAGTGACACCTTTCTTAAATAGGTCCTATTCATAGAGAAGGGGATGATGACCCACTCGCCAATGGGCTCCGCCTATGTGTTCATGTATTTTTATCTGCGTCTATGGTAATACACGCGCGCGCGCACATGCACACACACACACACACACACGCACACACAACCACACACACAACCACACACACAACAACATGCACATGCAACCACACACACAGACACACAACACACAGAACAAGCCCACACAATTTAACATAACCCAACACACACAAATACACGCACGCACCAATGTTCCCTCTAAGGTTTGTTGGTTTGTGTGCAAAATCATAAATTTGTGTGCAAATTTTTACAGCATCAATTTGTTTGTGCGCATATTTTTACAGCCTACAGACACAAACACACACTTAAGTGGAAATTAGCTGCGTGGTACTCAAAACTGCTGCGCGGCGTCTGTGAAATTACAATACAGCCGCGCAGCTTAAAGGGAACATTGGCCCGCACCCTTGTACATAAAAATGTAAGAAACATCCCACAATTTCTATCTGATAACCTGGTTCAAACATATCATCAGCCTGATTCCCTCTTCCACTCCAATATTCATTAAACAAGACAAAGTGCTTACAGTAGGAATGAGGGTTTGGGTGGGGGGTGGGGGTGAGTGGACCCAGGTCTACCCCGAAGAAGACGCCTCTGATATGTCTTGAATTCGGAGTTGTGGCGAGTCAAGCGAAAAGCTTTCAGGGTCGATACGCCTCAATGACTCCGGGGGCGATCAGTGCCATTGTCAGTGCTATGTGTCGTGAACCCGAGATGCCATAAGTCAATGTTTTCTGCCAACTGTCTGTCATAAGTCAATGTTTTCTGCCAACTGTCTGTCGTAAGACAATGTTTTCTGCCAACTGTCTGTCATAAGACAATGTTTTCTTCCAACTGTAGTCATAAGTCAATTTTTTCTGCCAAATGTCTGCATAAGACAATGTTTTCTGCCAACTGTCTGTAATAGGACAATGTTTTCTGCCAACTGTCTGTCATAAGACACATTTTTTTCTGCCAAATGTCTGTCATAAGACAATGTTTTCTGCCAACTGTCTTTCATAAGACAATGTTTTCTGCCAACTGTCTGTCATAAGTCAATGTTTTCTGCCAAATGTCTGTCGTAAGACAATGTTTTCTGCTAACTGTCTGTCATGTGACAATGTTTTCTGCCAACTGTCTGTCGTAAGACAATGTTTTCTGACAACTGTCTTTCATAAGTCAATGTTTTCTGCCAACTGTCTGTCATAAGACAATGTTTTCTGCCAAATGTCTGTCGTATGACAATGTTTTCTGCTAACTGTCTGTCATGTGACAATGTTATCTGCCAACTGTCTTTCATAAGTCAATGTTTTCTGCCAAGTGACTATCATAAGTCAATGTTTTCTGCCAACTGTCTGTTATAAGACAATTTATTATTTCTTCCAACTGTCTGTCATAAGACATTCCCCCCCCCCCCAGCCAACAGTCTTCCCTAAGATAAAACACCTAGCACCCAGCTGGCTGTACAATTTGTGAGCGATTGAACAGTTTGAGTATCGCGATAACAAAAGAGAAGATAACTCTAGCCTGGTAGGATTACGTTTTCGTTGTGCCTATAGCTTCCTCAGGAGTTAGTCTAGACTATAGACCCTAGACCAGCGTTTCCCAAACTTTTAAGTTTCATGGACCGGTGGACAAGTTTCGAAACTGCACCAGGGACCGGTGCCAGATTTATTAATAACATTTTCTTTCTATTTAAACATCAATATTCATGCTCTCTGGACCGGTAACGTAAGGCTTGCGGACCGGTGCCGGTCCACGGACCACCGTTTGGGGAACGCTGCTCTAGACTATCCAGCTAACAAACAGACGACAAACGTTGATTCTAAGGTCTGAAAGTGAAATTCCAATGTTGATAAAGATGTTTATGGTTCACATATGCGGGCATAAGTGGACCGTATCTTTTAGTAGGTATAATTTAATAGTAATACTGCATATAGTACTGCATATATTACTGCATATATTACTGCAT
This sequence comes from Lymnaea stagnalis, assembly GCA_964033795.1. Lineage (NCBI taxonomy): Eukaryota > Metazoa > Mollusca > Gastropoda > Lymnaeidae > Lymnaea > Lymnaea stagnalis. The sequence continues at coordinate 158,464 of CAXITT010001093.1, read as the reverse complement.
ATATTACTGCATATATTACTGCATATCACCTATTGTCTTGGGTTACGTTAAGGCCGGCCTTTAGCGGACGTGTTCCAGATGTTTGGGGTCAAGAGGGTGCACCACCAAAAAACCCCAGAGGAAAACGGCTCAAAGGCAGACCTAGGCTTAGATGGATGAATGATGTGGGGGGGGGGGGAAGACCTACAGCAGCTGTAAATCCAAGCATGGAAAAAAAAAGATCTGAGTGGAAGGAAGGGGTGAGCCAGGCCAAAGCCCTACATGGGCTGACCTAGGCTTAGATGGATGAATGATGTGGGGGGGGGGGGAAGACCTACAGCAGCTGTAAATCCAAGCATGGAAAAAAAAAGATCTGAGTGGAAGGAAGTGGTGAGCCAGGCCAAAGCCCTACATGGGCTGTAGCGCCACATTGGTGGATGTCTCAGATGTTTGTAAAATCATTAGATCTTGGAAGAATACAGCATCTAACCAAAAAACGAATAAAATAAATTCAGTTTTAACAAATCTTATATGTTGTATGTCACATTTCTTGCTAAAATTGCGTCGGCTATAGAGAAATTCTGACAGTTCATTCATGAAATAAATCATTTTTTAAAAAACACATACTATGTCCGTCATTGTGGAAGCATCCATAAGGATATCGATTTTTCAAGGAACTAGCCTACGTCACTTAACATATAAGGCATCACATTGGCATTTGCTTAGAAAAAAATTCTATTACGTACAACAAAATAAGTGAATTATCATTAACGTTAAATAGGTAACATTTGGATTACATTTAACCAATAGTTAACTTTAGTATCCCGTAGACCAGGGGTCGGCAACCTCTTGGTAATAATGTGCCGAAGTAGGGTTTATCATTCATTAGGCGTGCCAACAACCTAAAATTCTGCCTCCTCTACCACATTTTGTTTTACATAGTTCATAAATATTATGTTTTGGTCTGCCGCGTAGCATTTAAAAAAAAAGAAGAAAAGCACTCCGTGCCACGTCTGGCACGCGTGCCGCATGTTGACGACCCCTGCAGTAGAACACAGATTTCCCAATGGCTCTTCCGTTTGTTAAACGCCACTTAACTCAAGACACCCACTTAATCTACATTGAAGACCTGGCCCCTCAAAGCCTAATTTCATACATAATAACTTTAATGTGCCATGAGAGGTTTTATAAGAGTGGAGGTGTTTGTGTGGGGGGGGGGGGAAGGGGGGTATTCCAACTAAAATCAATGCGCGACAACTAACTGCTGAGATCGATGTCCCCTCGCTGTGACGACAGGCTGCTTGCGACACGATTCATTCGTCCACTGGCACTGTGGCACCCACCACCCCCCCTCCTCCCCTAACCGCCCGTTTCAACCCCACCTTGCTCAGAGCCACACCGGGTCACGCACAGAGTGAAGGCATGTAAGCTACGTCGCCGTTGCTAAGACAAGCTGGTGTCAAGAGTAGAGAAACCGAACCTGATCTTTTTGGTTTATCTTCGGCAAAGGATTTCATTCTTTGAGAGAGCACTCTTCCGTTGGAATGGAATGGTTGGAATGGAATGGTTGGATTGTGCACACACGCCCCTTAAATTGAGAGACTCGGGTTTGTTTCGCACTGTGCTTCTTGGATAGTAAACGAGAACGGATTTATTGTCAAACTTTTTTGGATTGTTTTAGATTTTCTGGATTTGAGAATGTGCAGGTAGATAATCCCACCGCTGTATGTTAATCAGGAGCATTAGCGTTCGGATTATGGTAAGTGGATCTTGTAATGATCATTTAAGATAAGACGTAGAGTTTTTGTTTTAAAGTTTGTCAGATAAGACGTAGAGTTTTTTGTTTAAAATTTTGTCTCAAAATTCCAAATGAACTAGGACAAACCAAACACACTGTACTGTGTGTATTATCACTGCAATTTTTTTTTTAAAATGTGGATTGTGGAAGGTGGGGGTGTTGTCCACGTGACCCCCCCCCCCCCTTTTCACCTACCACAGCCACTTCTCGTACCGCAAGAAATCGTTAAGAAGAAATGAGATTTGGTAAATGATGTCATACAGTGGGCTACCATGATCACACTCACCTTGATTGTCCTCCCCCCGCCCCCCCTCGTGGACCCTGTTTATTTTTTAAGGAATTCACCATGTTAACAGGTCTATGATTTATGATTTTTTTGGGGGGCTATTTATTTATTTTTTAAATCTATTTTTTGGGGGCACCATTTTTGTAGATTGTCAACAAAAAAAACCAACAAAAAACTGAAATGTACTCGGTCATACTTTAATAGTGGTTTGAATTATGGATGGGGCTGTGACAGAGCTATCTGGAGAGGTATAGGTGTATAAAAAAAAGGGGGGGGGTGAGTTCGTGGTATAGGAATGTATTGTTGTATTGTTTTTATAACTATTTAAGTAGCTCTGGACATCGTATGGATGTTGGTGTGGTTTTTGGTGTGATGTGCTCGTAAATTTCGTTGGAATTATGGTTGTAGGTGGGAATGTGGGTGGGGTTGTGGTGGGTGGCTGTAGGTGTAGTTGTGAATGGGGTTGCAGGCATTGATGTGGTTGTGGGTAGGGGTGTGGATTTAAAAAAAAAATTCAATTCTTGTCTTCTATATTGACCTATACACAAATGGAACATTACATTTTTGTTATCTATGGAAATATTCTAAGGGATCCATATTCCTTGGATTCAACGTTAATAAACTAGACATCGGCTAGGTCTCATTTGGTTGGTCTCATTGGGTTGGTCTCATTTGGTTGGTTCATGTTTCATTTTAGCCCCCTAAACCATTCATGTAAACCTAACCAGTGCGTGTAACGACTTTGGAGTGGCCCAGTCCAGTGGCGTAACTAGACTTTGTGTCACCCGGGGGTGGGACATGAATTTTTCCGCACCCTTAAACGAACCCCCCCACCCCCTCTGCTGTTAGCCGAAAATGCCACCCCCTCCTTATAAAGACAAAAGTGTCGCCCATTGCGGATCGCCCCCTCCACGCTCACCCCCCCCTTTCTACGCCACTGGCCTAGTCCCAATATACTATCTTGTATTTACCCTTGTGAATATCCTGAGTTTGATTTTGTAACTTGGTGAATTTTTTACAACTAACGAAACTTGTGAAGTAAGCATATAGTTTTTGCCAAGTCAGCATTTGACGGTGATCACAAGGTGGTTTGAGATCAAGTCTAGACTTGATATATCAATGGATCAGCTTGGTCGCCCTCATTGCCTTCAAAAAAAAAAAAAAAAAAAAAAAAATACTACATCACTAGATCCTATATTAATGAAAGAGGACACTTCAAAACCAATAATATTTGACCAGCTATGAATTACAGGACATGCTACGTGAATCCAAAACATTTTTGCGGAATTTACGAGACAAAATTTTTGGCTAAAACTATGTACTCCAAAAAAAAAACACAATAAAAAAAAAACACACACACAAATTTTGCGAAACACAGATATGAGGGTCTCTGTTGAATCTTATCTCTGTCTCTCTTCTCTACCTCTCTCTTTCTCTCCTTCTTCCTACCCCCCTCTCTATATATATCTCTCTCTCTCTCTCCCTCTCTCTCCCTCTCCCTACCCCTCTCTCTCTCCCTCTCTCTTTCTCTCCTTCTCCCTCCCTCTCTCTCTCTCTCTCTCTTCTCTCTCTCTCTCTCTCTCTCCCTCTCCCTCCCCCCCTCTCTCTATATATCTCTCTCTCTCTCTCCCTCTCTCTCCCTCTCCCTCCCCCTCTCTCTCTCTCTCTCTCTTTCTCTCCTTCTCCCTCCCTCTCTCTCTCTCTCTCTCCTTCTCCCTACCCCCCTCTCTCTCTCTCTCTCTCTCTCTCTTTCTCCCTACCCCCCTCTCTCCGTCTCTCTTGACTAAACGTGTCACCAAGTAGCTATAGTCTTGATGGGCATAACCAGCTTGAGTTGAGTATTGGCCGTTATATTTTACCTCTAACTTTCAAAAAGAAGAATCAACATTCTTTTTATCATGGATTCGATGTCGATTTGTGTCTGACGAAATCGATCATCAGCCCCCGGGGGGGGGGGGGGGGTTTGATATCGATCTAAAATACGGAGACTCAACATTTTTGTTAATGTTCAAAAAATGCATAGGGATACCCAGGGTGGCCATTGGTTGGGGGGGGGGGGAGAAAGGGGAGGGGGTCGGGGAAGCACAAAATCGACGCCACGATTCGATGAGGGAAAAAATGTTTTTGTTTGTAAGTGAGTTAACTTATATTGAATGAGCTTAAAATTCTACGCTCTCACCGCATTATCCAGATACAAAATGAAACACATTTTAATTACGGAACAGTGTGTTTCTCAGGCTTAATAGGGGCGCCATTTTAATTCTTGCCGTGGGCGCCACTGAAACTGTATCTCAATAAATCATGGCACATATATGTTCGTTAAAGATGAGCAATAAATCAAGCTTGGTTGGTTCAGGTCATTAAGGGCGCCGTGATGGTAAGGGTAAGACACATAGTTGGATTCGATCCCCCATCGGTACACCCCCCCCTCCCCAATGCATTCATTTCTTTTCCCATTGACATTGTTTTAATTGAGCTCTTTAGACAAAGATTTCCCTATTTAACAAATCTGTTATTTTACTCTTTACAAGTGAAGGATTTTTTTTTTTTTTTAAATTAGTTACTTACCTTTAATTCAGCGGTTCTCAAGCTGTGGGTCGCGACCCACTTTGTGTGTCGAACGACCCTTCCACAGGGGCCGCCTAAGACCATCGGTAAACACATATAATTTATGAAGAAACAACGAAAATAATTTTATGGTTGGTATGGTCACTACAACATGAGGTACTGTATCAAAGGGTCATGGGATTAGCAAGGTTTGAGAACCACTCCTTATAATCGTTGGTGGACGTTCCGCAAACGACGACAGGAGACTTTGTTTAATGAGCTGTTACAATTGATCGCGGATACTGCTTTGCCAAAATACAGCCTTAGTGTAACTAGCATCTGAGCCCTTTTGAGAGATCCGATTCGTTCAATATTTGTGCAACGGAGGGCAGTATTATTGATTCGTTATCGGCGAATCAGCTGTTGATGCTTTTAGAAAAAAATCTTTTATATTAACATTGCTTTTGTGTGTTTTCGGGCAAAAATTTTCGGACGGCTAATTGAACCACTTCCCGTCAACCTGTCGAGCTTAAACTATTGGCACAGAGACTGGATGCCGATGACAACACATTCTTTCTTACTTCAGAACCACACACAACCCCCCCCCCCCCCAAAAAAAAAAAAAAAAAAAAAAATTCCTGTTTTTCAAGGGGAAGATGAAGGGAACATGATTCCAAGAATTTCCCAAAATAAAACTCCTGATAACCACGCTAAATGAAAGTCTTTAAAAAAACAAAACAACAACAACAACCTATGGCAAGTGTGCTGAAGTGAATACTACTTTTTTTTATCTCTGAAATAGTTGGGGAAATAAATCTGCTGCGTAAAAGCGGGTGGGGGGTCATTAGAATATTAATATAAAATAAACTAATAAAAAAATGCTCATAAAAGATTTACATGAAAAAGTTGAGGGGTTGTTGAATTCAATCAAAATTGTGCAACCGTCATTTTCCACCAAGGTTTTTTTTTTTTTTTTTTTGAAGGGTGGGCAGGTGTTATTCTCACTTTATTGCCCAATAAATCTTACTGGTGACGCATTCGTAGACTGACGATATTCTTGATGGATGACCTGAATTCATCATGGGGTTGTCTTCTTTTTTTGTTTTCCCTTTTCATTCCATAACACTTTCATCCGAAGTCTCGCACAGCCATCTGGCAATGTCATCCGCGTGGATGAACAAATAAAACTCTATTCCGTTGATAAAACTCTATTCCGTTGATAAAACTCTATTCCGTTGATAAAACTCTATTCCGTTGATAAAACTCTATTCCGTTGAAAAAACTCTATTCCGTTTATAAAACTCTATTCCATTGAAAAAACTCTATTCCATTGGAAAAAAAAATAAATTAAAAAAAAAAAAAATACAAATCGCCAATCTATTCTTCGTCATAAAAACAACAGAACAAGATTGAATTCCCACGCGACGTCACGAAACGCAGCTACAGCAGCATTACCATTCACAGCTACAGCAGCATTACCATTCACAGCTACAGCAGCATTACCATTCAC
>CAXITT010001093.1:110183-134368 GCA_964033795.1 Lymnaea stagnalis | reverse complement strand
TCAATCGCCTGCACTGCACCTGGAGATGTCCCTTCAATCGCCTGCACTGCACACCTGGAGATGTCGCATCAAGCGCCTGTACTGCACCTGGAGATGCCGCATCAATCGCCTGCACTGCACCTAGAGATGTCCCTTCAATCGCCAGCACTGCATCTTGGGATGTCCCATCAATCACCTGAACCGCACCTGGAGATGTCCCATCAATCGCCTGCACTGCACCTGGAGATGTCCCTTCAATCGCCTGCACTGCACACCTGGAGATGTCGCATCAAGCGCCTGTACTGCACCTGGAGATGCCGCATCAATCGCCTGCACTGCACCTAGAGATGTCCCTTCAATCGCCAGCACTGCATCTTGGGATGTCCCATCAATCGCCAGCACTGGATGTCCCATCAATCCCCATGCACTTACAGCACAATAGCATTTCGTACCAGAATCGGTCTCGTCAGCCATCTGCGCACCCAAAGCCAAGTTCACAATTAGCATATAAACGATGATTAAGGTGCTCATGGTTGATTTAGACTGACGAACCTTATAAATATCATTTATTTTAGGACCATGGCCAAATGACTAAAGAAGCACCTTGTCAGTTCTGTCACCTATATAGTTGTGTTTTTTTGTTGTTGTTGTTGTTGTTTTTTTTGCACAACAAAGGGTGGTGGGGGTGCCAGCTGAGAAATCAATCATGGAATCCCAGAGACAATAAGTGCCCTGATATTAAGAAAAGCCCCAGTTTTCAATAAACGTCACACCATATCTCCAAAATTTAAAGTGAGCATTTTTTTAAAATGAATCCATTTATTCCATAATGAGGTGTTTTAAAAAAAATTAATTTAGCCTATATTATAGTAGTTATTATTTGCACTTTATACTTATAATTGTATTATACGTGTAAATAAGGTAAATACAAATACAGAGTCTAAAATAGGTTATGAATTTCTTCCTTTCAAACTAAGGGGGTAAAGGTGCAGAGAGAAAAATATTTTCGAGTAATGTCTGATAAGTTCATTGACCATTGCCGTAGATTACCACACTTTTTTTAAGGTCCTTGAAAAATTAAAACACCGAGGTAAGTACTTTGCGCAAACGTTGGCCTACACATTATTTAGGAATTCAACTTTGATCGTTGGATAAGTCCAAGAAATGATGAGATCAGAAAGACTGTCTTTAAAAAAAAAAAAGATTAAAAAGATGGACATAAACAGGAGTACATATAATTTTAGCGTCGTAATATTATTTTATTGTTATAAATTGTTCTTGTGTTATTTTTCTGGTGAAAACTCTCTATAGGTTTAAGCAATTGCTCTTATTTATTGCCATTATGTAATTGTTTACAATTCATTTCCTAATCAGGCTGCAAACAACTTCGTCAGTGTCCTGTCATACAACGCCACTGCAAACGATAACTTGAGAGCTGTCACGTGCACAAATTCAAACGGAGGCTCTGCTGCCATCACCCCATACGTCATCTGTGAGTTGGCTCAATTTCGAGTGTACTTTCTACACACATACACACTCGCGCGCGCACGCACACACACACACACGCGAACGTATACGAAATTAAAATTTTGTGATGACCATTAGTGCATTAAAAAAAAAAAAAATAAAAAATAAAAAAAAAAAAAAAAAAAAAAAAAAAAAAAAAAAAAAAAAACAACAGTTCTTCAAATACCCTTTCCCACTTCAGCCCAAGTATAGTCTGTCCCAGAGCTCCACCAATTTGGCGAGAAATTGATCGTGTGAACTGAGCATTATGGGTTTGAGCATTGCAAGCCATTTATGAATTGAATGTTAGCTACTTTAATACTTTTTTAAATTATATTCCTGATTGTTATTACTTGTGGTGTGCCTCGAAATTATTGGATACCCATAGGATGTGCAGCACATATAAAAAGGGTGCTGAGAGGTCTGGTTACATGGTTTGATTTTAGCAGAGCCGTTCTTAGGATTTTGGGGGTCCTAAGCATGGAGCGTAGGTACGGGAGCTCCAGAAGGAGGGGTCCGGGGCGGAGCTCCCCTGGAGCTGAGGAGAAAACAGAATTGTGATGTGGAAAAATAGACCTCAGATTTATATCTCAATACCTTGTTTCCTCGACACTGTCTTCCTACGCTGCGGCATTTCCATTCTGCCTTCGTCACTGTTTCCTCTTTGCTCGCGTGGAACCACTAACCATATTGATAATTCGGCCACTAGAGAATTTTTTTTTTTACTTCTGAAATATAATAAATATGAACTTGCAAGTTATAGGTTAAAAAAAAAAAGCTTTCGGCGGGTTTAACTTGGAGTGGGACCCTAGGCGGTCGCCTAGTTTGCCTAAGCATAAGAATGTCTCTAAGAGTCAGTGGCGTAGCGAGGGTGTTTGGCGCCCGGGGACAAGATTCGCGCCCGGGGACAAGATCCATTTTAAAGCGCCCCTTTTGTTTTTTTCAACTCTCAAACCCATTATTTTTACCAATAATATAATATCAAATCGCATTTTGGCGCCCCTAACTAGCTTGCGCCCGGGGACATCTGTCCCCCCCTATCGCTACGCCTCTGCTAAGAGTCTTAGGAAAGTAGACAACGAGTACTGTTAGACTGATTATTTGTGTTTCGTTTGGTTGCCAGTTGGAATCTCATTCAGAGTAGCTTCCCCTTGATAAGTGTTACACTCTTTGTTAAAGAGCCGCCTCTAGAAAGTAAATGTTTGCTAACGGATCTGTGCTGTCCATCCTATTTTGGCCACCACAGTATAGCGATGCTACAAGTACCAACTTACCACCTTTTTGTGTCAGGTGTTAAAGGAAATAAGTAATATAGGGAAGGGGAAAATCTGAAGAAGAGGGGCGCAACAAAACAACGAGCGTGTCGGCAAGACGCCTTCTTTAGCGAACTGTATAATTAAGGAGTAAAGATTGTAAAAATATAAAATTTTCATACATTTAGTTAGTCGGATGTCCCAGAGATCAGTGAGAGGGAACTAGTGATGTATGTCAGATGTTAACGATGTTTTTTTTTTAGTGGAAAGCGAGACCGGATAAAAAAACAAAACATATAATATATTAGAAGGGGAAAATATTACTCACAAAAGATCTTAGCCAATTTTAATCCTTCATTTCCTTTTAATTAATATTATGATTTCTAGTGGTCCCGGATGCGCCGGTGATTACCGGTCCAAATAGTACCAATGCATCAGTAAGCAACACATGGACATGTGTGGTGAACGGAGCCAGCTTTACGCCTCCGAATGTTTATTGGCGGTAAGTAGTTGTCCCGAATAAATTAATTCATCAGTTAGTGGTAGCAACGGCACCATTTAAAAAGGCTGCGGCTATTCGAATCCGGGGTTCAGACCAGAAAAAGAGTGAGAGCTTGGGTTTATTTTTAAAAAAAAACTTATTTAAACCATTATTTTTGGGTTTGTAAGACAAAATTTGGTATCAAATGAACTTCTTAAGTTTAACTAAAATACACTACTAAAGGACACCCGAATCGCAATTAAATCTAAAACTAAAAGCAAAGGGTCCCGTGTTCGAATAGCGTCTATTTTGGAGTTTCAAAGGGGTTGGGAGTGTCGTGTTGTATAGTCTACAGTGGTAGACCTACTCGTTAACTGGTCTATTTTATTCATTTTTATAATGCTTAAAGAAAATTATTACCTGATACTGATGTGTCTATTTTAGTAGTAGGACCCCTATGTGTAAGCACAATCCAGTGATTATTTCAGAAATTTTCCCCGGGGGGGGGGGGGGGGGGGGCTCTGGGGGGTTTTCTGGTGGGGGTCACTTGGCTTTCCCCGGAGGGGGGGGGGTGTAGTGAGATATAGCCGAAAGAAACCCTGGGTGTATCTTGATTTGAATTTTTTAGGCTACTCTTAATCACAATCATAATGATATTTATTTAAACAAAAAATGCTTTCTTAAGCTTTATGAGGTCCCAGTTTTTATATTTTCTATGTGCTCAATATTTTCTCCGTAGGCGTATGGGTGAAGTTAGTGTCTTTATTCAGCTGAAACTAATTTTAACTAGGTGAAGTTTGAGTCTCACATTGTTTTTCTGTTGCTATTTTTGTACTAAATGAATCATAGGGTCAGTTGTGTTGAGATATCCTAATGAAGTGGCAGTGGAAACTATTACATATTATAAGGCCTAGTGTATCAATGATAAAGGTAGTCTAAAACTTAATCACTAGCTTGACTGGACTTAAGTATTTGCTCTTGGTAGAAATATGACTTTTTCTATATTTATGTGTTTTGGGTGTTACAAAAATGAACTAGAAAAAACAGCTAAAATATTTTGAGCTTGTGCTGTAATCCATTTAGGGAAAGTAAAAATGATAACATTGTAAACAAACATTACCCTTTGTTTCTTTTGTTTTACAGTAACAATATTGGTCAGGCTGTGTCCACTGGGGTAACAAAGTCAACGATCATTGGCAATGAAGACAACCTCAACACAGTATACTACATCACCAGCCAGCTGACCTTGGTGATACCTCCCGTGTCACCCACTTACTCAGTGACGTGCTATGTTGTACACGAGTACGGAACTTACAATGTTCAAAAGGAAACCGTACAGAATATTGGTGTTTTCTGTGAGTCATTGCTTTATTCCTGTTAACCTGAGTGAGAGTTATGCATGAAATATAATCATTGCTTTGGATTGGATGCAGCTTAATTTTACTGTTTCATTAAAAAAAAAAAACTTAACTATGATAAACATTATCTTTAACATCTCAGGATGATCATGGCATTTTTTTAAATTCCAGATCCTCCAGTTGTGACAAAGTCAGGTGGTAACACAGTATCAGCCGACGAGTCTAATTCAGTGACACTTTCTTGTTTAGTGGCGGCCAATCCTATAGAGGGTAATTTGGTCTTTAATCTAAAGGAAAATAGTTAGGCAAAGCTAGATCATAGAAAATTGATTACTTTATACAAATAATCCTCAGTTTCACATAATGAATTGTTTAAGTTTGGATCAGAGTATTTCTTTAATGCTTTAATTACTAATTTCTGGTTGATTTTGAAGAGATTTGTTAAATTAAAAAAAAAAAATGTTTAACAATGCTTAAAAAAAATATCTGAAAATTTGATTGTTAAAAGATGTGCTTAAGTTTTATGAGGACAAATCATGTCAACTCACTCAGTAAGACATACATTGAACTTGGAACCTTAATAATCACTGTCCTGTCTTTTTTATTTCAATGTTTCCACACACCTTGTTCCACTATAACCCTTAATAAGCTGTAGTAGATTTTAACATGGGTAGCGTCATCTAGTCACTGATCTAGTTAAAGTTTTGGAAAGAGAAGTTATTTTTAAAAAAATATTTAAAATAAATGTATGCAGATATAAATAACACCATCATACCTACAAATTTCCACCTCTAAATCATCAGTTTTACAAGATTTTTCTTTATCGCTGTTAGCCATAAAGTGCTAAACTTACGTCATTCATATATTATGTTGATGCTAATTGTCCAAGATTGATAAGAGACATAATATGGAGTATCAATTTTTAAAAATTAATTTTAGGAGTGTCTGTCCTATGGTTAAAAGATGGGGCCACAATCAACAGGACTTTTGAAGTAGGAAATTCTACAACACCAAGTCTGACTCTTAGAAATGTATCCAGGACCGATGCTGGCAATTACAACTGTACGGCCAGCAACTCACAAGGCTCGGGAGCATTCAGTACACCAACAACCCTTATTGTCAGATGTAAGTTTTTTGTCATCTATGTTTAGATCCTCTTGTCGTTCTCTGGGACGCCACCTAGACAGGGTTTTATTTAATTATTTAATTACATTTTTTAGATTCTTTCTTTGTACCGTTTGCTGACAAGGGATTTTTGCCCACTCTTTTGTTCCGTGTGTTCCCCAACCCTGTGCTTTAAAATAATTGTTGTTTTTACTTCTTTTGTTTTGAAGTTTTTTTCTCACACTGTTGCTGACCCTTTGTTTATATGAGTTAACTCCCCTTTGCATTCAAGCATGGGCATGAACAAATTATTGTTTTTTTCCTTTAAAACAATCATTTAGTGATCCACAAATACTTCTATTAAAAATATAATCTTTTAAAGGTGTTAAAACAATCTGTTGTTGTTGTTGACAGATCGTCCTCAATTCAATTATTATACCAACACATCTTTTACTGGCAATGTGAATGGAGCACTGACCCTGCCATGTCCTGTCACAGCGTTGCCAGATGTGGATTCAATTGTCTGGAGGAAAATTGTTAATAACCTGGAAATAATCATCAATGCTAGCAGTGAAAGATTTTCTGGGGGAAATGCAACGTCCAAGGTGAAAAGACTGGAATAATTTAGAGGGGTATCTGTATCTTGAAGTGAATTCATGCAAGCCAACTAGCAATTAAATTATGACAAAAAAATTGAAAAATAAAGCAAATTTCAAAAAAAAATTTAATTAGATAAAAATACTTTTTAAAATAAAAATCTGTTTGTTTTAGACAAGCTTCATTAGTGATGTGTTTTGATTAATCCCAGTTTGGGTTAGCATAGTGACTGTCTTCAACAACAAACTCTAAATTGGATGAAATATTAATTTTAAAAAACTGGAGAAGACTCAAATTATAATTTACAAAATTAAAAATGTGCTTATTGGTGAATCAGCTGTAAAATTCCTTTCCATTCTTGGAAAAACTTTCATTTTTAATTATTATTAAAAAAATTTAGCTGCTTTATTTGGCATGACATCAGAGTATTTGATGGGATATGAGTATACTACCATCTAAACTCCTATATAATAGTTCAGTGACCTAAGCTATTGAACCTGTTCTAATAATAGCAATTTTGATTCCTGTAATTCTTTCAAGCAATATGGATTAACTATCAACCCACTTCTGGAAACTGACAAGGGAACTTACTACTGCCAGGCAACAAATGTGATGGGCACCGTTAATGGCCCTAATATCACAGCAAATGTCATATGTAAGTATAATTGTTTAAAATAGTAGGTTAATTTTTCTCCAAAACTTAGCTCAACAACAAAAATTATCATGTGACTGAGCTCTTAAAAAACAGGAGGAGTTTGTCACTGAACGTGATTTGTTTTTTGTTTTTTTTCATTCAGCAAAGCAATATCTTATCTTAAGAGCACAAAGATTAATTCATATGTTCAAAGTGACTGCGTCTATTTTTGTGACATTAGTTCCTCATTAGTGGATTTCTCTACTTTGTGAATTTATATTTCTTATGTAATGGTTGATTGCAATAAAATATTTGCACGTCAAAACATAATGAAATCATATTTTGCTTTAGATGATGACATAATTTGCTTTAAAATTTTTTTAATTATTAGGAAAATCAAAGCATTCAACAATTAATATAATAAGACAGCAGTTCATGATAAATTTTTTTTACATTCTAATAGGTGGTTTTTAATTTTAAAGAACAAATTTATTACCCTTGTTAAAAATCACAAAAATATTTTATAATATAAAAGGTTTTATTGTCTTAAACGAGCTTGCCGGCAATTTAACGTGTTGTTAAAACCTAAACAAACAAATTAATTTGAAGATTTTTCTTTAAAATAATTAAATTATCTTATACGGATTGTTGATTTTCTTTTTTCTATTTAATGCTTCTGTAGTTTTCATGTAGAAATGTTATATTTCACTGAAACTTTGCCTAGCCTTCAATTGATTGGTTTATACTTAAAACAATACACCAGAACACCCAGTAACAATTAAAGACTAAAATTAACATAAATTGTGAATAAATGCTTTTTTTTTACTGCTTTTTTTTACTATAGGAACTTTACCAATTTGTTTAGCATTTGAAATAAAATTAAATAGTAGTAATACAAATTTAAAGGTTAATTTTAAAAAATATTCCAACATGCCGTTTGAGTTTAAATTTATTACATATATATTATTGGAGACATTCAGAATAATTTATTAAATAAATACTGAGATAAAGAAGCCTGGAAAATCATATGTGAGTTTTATAAAATCAGAGCCTTTCAAATGTTCAACCTTTGTGTAATATTCACTATACAGTGATAAAAAAGTCAAATATTAATCAAATTAAATTAGTATGGAACTAGTTGCAATGCATAAACATGGACCAGTTAGTTTTAATTTAAAAAATAAATAAATATTATTGCATTACTTAGTGTTAGAACTCAAAATGAAGGAACTGAATTTTCTCTGTTTTCAAGACTTTTTTTGTGTGCTTCATTTCTTTAGTTCATGTGAGTTAAAAATGGAAACAACAGTTTAATTTGGCATACATTCATTTGTTTTTTCATGAGCCTTTTTATGTGAGATGATTTGTGTATAATTCATCAGGATAGTAATCACAATATATCTTCTACTTAAGATATTTGTTTTGTTTTAATTTAAATATAATCTGGACAGCTAAAAACAATTACAATTAAACCAATATGCATATTTTCCCCCTTTAATATTATTTTTTTTCTAACTATCTGGAAGCAAGCAGAAACATTTTGACTTTCAGAAATCATTGTTTCAATTATAAATTATACTAGATTGTCCACGAGCCCTGACCTTGATGAGCAACAAAATGGAGATCAAAAGCTGAGAGCAAAAAGATTCACATTTATTTCCTAATATTTTTGTTTTGTTTTTCAGAAACTTAACAAAGTTAACCCATATAAAATTTTCAGAAATTGCATCATCACACAAGTGCTTGAATGTGCCACAGTGAGTCAATATTGTTCGGCCAATATGTCGATTCATACTTGGGTTTCACATTTTTTATTAACCAGCTATATTTCTTACAGAACTAGCCAATGTTGATCATTTGCGACAATAAATTTGTTGTGCTTTGAATGTTATTTGCCTCTAAACATGTCAATGAATTATAGCAAGACCCAACATCACTGTCCCATTCACAAACATCATCGCCATTGAAAATCAACAAATTAATCTGACCTGCGACGTTTCACCACTGGACACACTAAATGGCCTGTACTGGACCAAAAATGACATGGCACTCAACATAAGTGATGTCACAAAATATAAGGGAGGTAACAGTGAATCCCCAAACCTCATTGTACTATCTGCACATGACACGGATGTTGGTAGTTATGCCTGTGTAGCAACAAATCCGTTTGGGAGCACCACTAGCAGGTCAATTTCAGTCATCTTGAACTGTAAGTAACATACCTTTTCTATAAGTTGTTAACTTACCAAGCACTTTGCTATAAGTTTTCAAATTACCACTTTGCTATAAATTTTTAACTTACCAAACACTTTGCTTTAAGTAAACTTACCAAGCACCTTGCAACTTGGTAAATAGTAGTTATTTTAAAAAAGAAATGCTAACACACTGGTAAATTGTTATTCCTGTCGATAAATAGCCCATAATGAGTCTAAAGTTGTTATGCTCATATAAAAGACTCGTGATCCCAGAGAGTAACCATCATCAAGTAAAACTATTTTAACAGCATAAAGGATACCATACATTTTTCTGATAAACTTTGATCTCATCATATAATCTTAAATGATAAATACCTTTTCCTCATTATCTCAATTCTGTTAATGACCTATCAAATATAAAAAAAATTAAAATTAGAAAAAGGCGTGTCTTAAAGCAAAAGAGTTTTTTTTTTGGGGTAGGGGGTGGGTTTGCATTTCTGTCTTCTTTTTGGACAAGGAGAGTGCAAAATACAATTCATATTAAGTAAACATTTGGAAACATAAGGAACATAAAATGACAGCAGCAAAGTGACCCAGGTGCAAATATTGAAGTTGCACTTGTTCATAGTGTTAAATTTTGAATTTCATTCCTTACATTATTTTTTGTAAATTTAAAAAAAAATGTTTTGTAAAAAAAAAGAAGAAAAAAAGAAATTATAGAGAAAAATAGTAAATACAAATTAGAATGAAAGAAAATATACATAAGTGCAAAATAAAAAGTTGTGATTTTTCTGGCTAAATTGCTAATAACTTTTCAAAGAAAATGAATCAAAACAAACTCGTCCTGTAAACTAAGGATTGCTATTTCTTCTCAGATCAACCACGAATCAAGGTCACCAATGAAACTATAAATAGCACCGTGGGTGGCGTCATATTGTTAACATGCATAATAACCGCCAGCCCATCCATATTCACTTTCTACTGGAGCAAAGATGGCCAGGTGATCGTACCAGCTTCAAATCCTGGCAAATATTCTGGAGGGACCTTAAATAATACAAACTTGATTATCAGTCCTGCGACTGCTTTAGACAGTGGCAACTACACCTGCATAGCTACAAATGATGTTGGCTCAACAACCAGTGGCTTAGTCAAAGTCGTTGTAAAAAGTAAGTTAAGAAATCATGTCTGTAACTTCGCAATGGAAGATATTTGTCTTAAAATATGTATGGTTTTTGTATGCACTTGTGCATGAAATTACACATTTTCAAATCTGAAGTCAATGGTCTTAATAATGTTAGGCCTACAAAATACTTTGCATACTTTTATGTGTAATTACTTCCAATAGATTTTCTTAATAAATACTAGTATTCATTGCAGTTGAACCACAAGTGACGGTCAGTGTGATCAATGCTACTGTCCTCGAGAGAACCTCCCAGCTGACAATCACTTGCACCATCGTGGCCAACCCTGCACCCGATTCTGTCAATTGGCTCAAAGGATTGTCTCAGCTGGCTGCAAACAGCAGCAAGTATGGTGGCGGGACAGTGACCACCCCAAGCCTGACCATTTACAACGTGGACCGTAACGATGCCGGGAGCTACACTTGTGTTGCCAGGAACTCTGTGGGTCAAGCTAGTCAGGCATTAACCCTGAATGTTATCTGTAAGTGTGGCCCTGGAAAAGGAATCTGAACGGTGTTAATGTCATCTAAACACCACATAGCTTTGAGTACAGCAATATGTCATCTCAGATGTATTCAAAGTTAGAATTAGCTCAACGAAAGTTTAATTAAGGGAGAATGCTTCAGTTGATTCTATACGTTTATAACATTTTGGAAAGCAAGGCAGATCACATTACAAGATTTTCTTAAATATGCAAGCAACAAGTTATTATCTAGCAGGAAAAAAAATAGTATAAATTGTGTAAACTGTAAGTTAAATAAATGGTTACAAATTCATTTATGGTCATGAAAACATGGGCTTCTGTGTATTTAATTACTTTATTAAAAGGTTACCATGTCCTTTTTTTACTGACATTTTGTTGGAAAGATGCTTTGCATATAATATATATTGCCACTCTCCACTTCATTTAGATGCTCCCACTCTTACCGTCAGCAACTCACCCGTGACAAGCTCATCAGGCAACACATTTCAGCTGACCTGCGGTGTAGATGCCAAACCTGCCTTAACGGACTTCTACTGGGTCAAGTGGGGCCTGGGAGACATCAGCTCTGCAAACAACCCTGGGAAGTATTCAGGTGGGACTCTCAACATGTTGACACTGACCGTCATGAACACAACCCTCGCTGATGGAGGCAACTACTCTTGTGTGGGGGTGAACGCTGTTGGGACACAACGTAGCCCCCCGGTGGTTGTAGTCATTTCAAGTAAGTTGTTTGGAAAAAAGTGTATCTTAAACACAAGTAAAATATATATTACTCCTACAGCTGTTCTAAAATATTGCAAGTTTTCTAGTTTCTTGGAATTGATTCATATTCTTGATATCCTTACCAAAGCTATTAATGACATGTCAAGTGCATTTTCTACTATATTTGAAAACACAAAGATTATGTAACACAGTTTTTGTTAAATGTTTACAAAACTGATGTATATATAAAATTAAGACACAATTTTATAGTTTAGAAATATTAATTTTAATTCTAGTTATAAAATTTGATCTATTTAAAAAATATATTGTTTTAGTTGTTTTAATTTTATCTTCAAATGTTTTTGCTACCCAGCTGTCCATATTTATCAATTTCACTAAATGCATGCTTGGAAAATGCATCTTGCAAATTCATTCACAGATGTACCTGTTGTCTCTGTGTCCCCAAACCCAGCCAGCACAACAGAAGGTACTTCACAATTTATTCTCACCTGTACCGTCATAGCCAGCCCGCCCGTGACCTCAGTTTACTGGCTGAAAGACATGGCTATCCTTGATGTCAATGGTCAAATTCTCAAATACAGCGGCTCCTCCTTGGAAAATCCCAGTCTTACCATCAGGCGCCTTGAAAAAAGTGATGCTGGATCCTACATTTGTGCTGCTACTAATTCCTTAGGTACCTCGATAAGCCAGGCAGTACCCCTAAATGTGACATGTAAGTAAGCAATATTCAGTTCCAATGAAGCAGTGTTCAGTTCCAATCTATCATGGGCTTATCTATTTTTGGATTGCTAAAATTAAATTATTCTAGCATTATATTTCCTCAAAGGTGATAATATTGCTATTTATGGGCGACCTTGGCCTTGGGTTACATTAAAGAATTCAAGCGAAAAAAGAGGCCAAAACAAATAATAATATATTATTAAAGAATTTGTGTATTATAATTGTTTGTATCAATGAGACACACATGATTGATAATGCTTATTTGAATTCTGAATATTCTATCAGATATGCCAAAGCTGACAGTTGTAAACTCACCCCTGACTGTCAGTAATGGATCCACAGTTATCCTCGACTGTGCTGTGGATGCTAACCCACCCATTTTCAACCTTTACTGGACCAAATCAGGTCAAGCTATCGACTCCAGCCTCAGTTCCTCTAAGTATTCAGGGGGCACCTTCAGTGATACAACTCTAAAAATTTTCAATGCCTCCGACAGTGATGAGGGGGAATACTCCTGTGTAGCTGTTAACTCAGTGGGGACAAACAGCAGCAGGATTGTGAAAATTAGTGTAACAAGTATGTCTCATAACGAATCAAGTTGATGGTATTAGATGTAACATTATTGTATGACATTTATTTTATAATTGTGCAATACTTTATAATATTACTACTTTGCCTGCATGTACGCTATTAACTCACTTAATATTTGAAAAGATAATTATTTTTGTTCATAACTTATATTCATTTAAAAAAATTAAATATCTATCTATATTTATTATATTTATTTATAATGTCTTAGTGTCTGGTTATCTAAAAAAAAATAACAAAGAGAAAAACATTTGGAAATAAAAATTGAGGTGATCGCATAAGAGCTTATATATTGCATATAATTGTTTGTATTCCAACATTAGCAATTCATTACTCAAGAGTGTGTTAATTAATTCTGTAAATAGTATTTTATTTCATACCAAACATAAATAGTATGTTATTTCATAGAAAACATTTATCCTAATTTGTCCTGTAAATAGTATGTTATTTCATTTATCCTTTTTTCAGATGTTCCAACTGTGAACGTGGCTCCAGCCTCAGCAACTGTACCCCAAGGCACTGCTGTGTTCACACTCAACTGCAGCGTATCCTCCACACCGCTAGCCACTAGCCTATACTGGCAAAAGGATGGCACAACGCTTGACGCTGTTGGCCAACCCAACAAGTACAGCGGCGGGACCCAGAATACTCCAAGCCTGAGTTTGTTGAATGTGACCCGAAATGATGCAGGCTTTTATGCGTGTGTGGCCCAGAATTCAATTGGAACAGGAACCAGTCCTTTGATTTCTGTACTCATTAGTTGTAGGTTCTCTTGTTTGAATGTCATTTTCTGCTGATAAGTATAACCAAAGAAGAAAAGACTTAGCAACGTTTACACTTACTTTTAAATGACCAGTTATACATATCTTTTTTTATGGAGCTTGAAAACAAACAACTTAAATTGTACTTTGTCTATTAGTAATTTATCTAAAGGGAGCGTGTTGCTAAACATTTTATGAAATTAATCATTGGGCTACCAAGTTAGTTCAGTTTTTATAAAAAAAATTTTGAAAACACAATTATTATTTGACTTTATTTTATATATTTTACCACAGTTGTAGCAGTTAGATTAAAAAAAAATATTGAAATAATTGGTAAAGTTATTTTTTGGTGGCACACTCTTAAAGAGCAGTCTGAAATCTATAATTTTTTAATTTAACTTAGGTCATCTAAATGAATATTTCTTAATGAAACAAATGAGCATCCTTGCATTTATTTTCTTACCAAAAAAAAAAAAAAATTGTAACTATAATACATTAAGCTTGGGATTTAAACACTAAAGAAAAATAGACGTTATTAAATAACATTTAATTTTCAGATCCACCTATCGTGACTGTGGGCAGCAATAACATTACAGAGCAGATGGGATTTTCCGCTACGTTTATGTGCATCGTCACAGCATACCCAGCTCTAACAAGCTTTTATTGGACAAGGAATGGCCAAACTCTGGAAACATTTCAGAATCCTAAGTACTTGGGAGGGACACTGTCACAGACCAACTTGACCATATTTAATCTAGATCCAGTCACTGACCCAGGCTCATATGCTTGTGTTGCTGGGAATTCTGTTGGACAGACCACCAGCTCTTCATTAACACTTACCATAATATGTGAGTAATATATTTGTTTGATGTAGCTATCAAATAACCCTTGCGCATGCCAACTTCCATCTTATCTTTTCCTACTTTGCTGTGAGTATTACATGTGAGATTTCGATTGTTCGCGACGGCAGCTCATAGGTAATATTTATGTTTTCAAACTTAACGGTAAAATTAATCTTTCGTAAATGGTAATCAAACATAATTTTAAAACATTTGAAAATTTCTTTCATATGCCTTTATCAACTATTAACAATTTATTAGAGCCCTTCTTTTAGACAGCCTCATCACAGATGTTTTAATTGTTTTAAAAATATAAAAGCATTTCGTTCCTAGCCCAAATGATAACAGTCTCTTATAAAATTGGTGGAAAATTTAAAATAATTTCAATAGCTAAAACATATCAGTTTTTTTTTTTTCTCGCTTTATATGTGCATGGCTAGAAAACATAAATCCCAAAAACAAACAGTCAGCTCTTGAGTTTTAGATCTGGTTAGTTTGAAATTGCATTTTTTGTTATTGCATGCTGGGAAGAAAATGTGTTTAATGTAATCTTCATTCAACATGCTCAATGTGTATAAATTACTTAATTAATTTTTGTTGTTAGTTGTCACCCTATGTAATCCTAACCCACTAAACTGACTGGTGGCAAAACCGGCTTTGATATTAACTGCATACAAAAAGCAGCAAGTAGAAAAAACAAACTGCACATTGTCCTAATACACATTCCTCAAAGAGCGAGTTCCCTGATCTTAAATGACACTTGGGAAGTTGCCACCATGCATGACTTAGTAGATAAATGTTGTCATGATGTCACTTGATGTCATTTAAAACCCTCTTATTAACACACCAATGAAATTTATCAAATCAGACAAACTGATTTGAAAATAAAAATAAATATTTTTTTCATCAAATATATTTTTTTATTTTTTGTGTCCCTGATCTTTTATTGTATTCTAACTAAATTCTAGCTGCTGTTTTATACAATTTATATTTCCCACTAGCAAAATTGTATAAAAAAATAATTTCTGAATTGGTTGGTGCTTATCTAGTTAACATCACTTGCACTTAAACAAACTCTTGCTTTTATTTATTTTGTGTGCTTCGGTTTCCTTCAAACCTCATCGGTATAAAACAGCACAGCCTGTCATCGTTGGCAACCAAACTGATGTTAATGTCACAGAGAATGATCATGTGACCTTGAACTGCCCCATCGCATCCTTTGAATCCATCACTGAACTCTACTGGACCAAGGATGGACAGAGGCTCAACACCAACAACACGTCTAAATATTCTGGTGGAAATCTGATTCGACCAAGTTTGACTATTTACTTCCTGACAGACTGTGACAGTGGCACATACATGTGTTATACCTCATCTCAGTCTGGAAGCAATATCACACTAGATTTAACATGTGAGTCACAGTGTAAATGATAATGCTTCAAATTCGGTACATATTTTTTTCCAAACTAATTGTTAAAATAAATGCCACTTTCACAAATTTTTAAGAAAAGCTTAATGCATAAGTGTCAGTCCAAATGGTGTTGTTCCATTACCTGATATATTATAAAAAAAACTTTTCAAGAGAGGTTAAGATTTCTAATTTGAAATATCTCGTATAATTATATCATTTAAAGCACTTTAAATTGTATTTAGTTTATGTATTACATCTTTTCTAATGTTGGCCTACCAACCCATCCCTGTGGCACTATAGCCTGTGTAGGACTTATCCCTGCCTCACTATTTCTTTCCACTAACTGATGATTTTCCTTTCCATACTTGGATTCCCAGCTGCTGCAATTCTTTTTCTAAATCATCCATCCATCTCAGCCTATGTCTGCCTTTGAGCAGTTTCCCTCTGGAGCTTTGGAGGTGTACCCTGTAGGCCCGCCATTATCTATTTATTGGAAAAGTTTCTAAATTATAAAATATACTGTTATTCATTGAAGTTATTATGATAAAACAGTTTTGTTTTTTTAAAAATCCATGCAAATAAAAGAAATAAAATTCTTAAAGAATAGACTTCAAACAATTTAATTATAAATTTGACAATCATGTTCAAACTAAAGAAAAAAAGTCAAGCTTATATTTTTTTTTCAGACAAACCTCAACTTACAGTAACCAATGCTACAGTCACAAGCAGTCCAGGTGACACCATCATCCTTACATGTAATGTCAATGCAAATCCTAACATTACGAGTTTCTCTTGGACAAAGTCAGGGGTGACAATCAGCTCAAGCTCCAACCCTACCAAATATTCAGGAGGCACAACTGTAGATACAACATTGAGGATCTTCAATGCTGCCTCTTCCGATGCTGGTTCATATGTGTGTGCTGCAAGTAATTCATTGGGGTCAACCAACAGTGATCCTGTAACTGTCACAGTAACAAGTAAGTCTGTAATAGTTAATAAAATTACATTTTGTTTGATTCAATAATATGACTTTTAAAATGTGTCAGTGTCAGCCAATAAATAAATATTCAGACAATTAAAGGACATGAGTATATAGTGCAAGTGAATAAATTTAATTTTCAGGGAAAAAAATATGATTGGTGAGCAAATAAAGTGTATTAAAATATTGTATAATTCTGTAGATGTTCCAGTGATTAGCACACCCAATGCCACCATCAATGCTAATGAAAACCAACAAGTGACCTTGACATGCCAAGTGACACCACTAAATTCTCTAACTGACCTGTACTGGACCAAGGATGGCCAACGGCTAAGCACCACCAATGCAGCAAAGTATTCAGGAGGTACCAGTGCAGTGCCAAGCTTGACCATCTACTCATTGAGCCCATCAGATGGTGGAGCTTATGTCTGTGTGGCTACCAATCAGTTTGGAACTACACCAAGTGGAAATGTTACACTTAATCTCCAATGTAAGAAGACTGTTATATTAATATGATTTAGTATTAGCTGGCTCTTCAGAATGTTAATATATCTAAAGTAGATTAAGCATACAAGTATAGAAATCCAATAGAAAAGACTGTGAAAATAAAGGTTGATATTATTAACATAACTTCAAAAATGATACTGCATTAGTATTTTTTTTTAAAAGTCAAATTATATTTTATACCTATATACATTTAATTTAAAATAATTTATTTAGAAACATTAGTCCAAAATTTGAACTTTTCAGAAAAAAAATTAATTAAATATACAATTTGGAATAAGATTTGAGTCCATTATGTATGAATTTACTATTAAAGATGATTTCTTTTAGTTGTTTTCCAAATGTGATCAAGTAATAAATCTAAACACATTTGTTCTTTTATTTCTCAGATGTTCCCAGACTGACAGTAACCAATGCTACAGTCACAAGCAGTCCAGGTGACACCATCATCCTTACATGTAATGTAAATGCAAATCCTAACATTACGAGTTTCTCTTGGACAAAGTCAGGGGTGACAATCAGCTCAAGCTCCAACCCTACCAAATATTCAGGAGGCACAACTGTAGATACAACATTGAGGATCTTCAATGCTGCCTCTTCCGATGCTGGTTCATATGTGTGTGCTGCAAGTAATTCATTGGGGTCAACCAACAGTGATCCTGTAACTGTCACAGTAACAAGTAAGTCTGTAATAGTTAATAAAATTACATTTTGTTTGATTCAATAATATGACTTTTAAAATGTGTCAGTGTCAGCCAATAAATAAATATTCAGACAATTAAAGGACATGAGTATATAGTGCAAGTGAATAAATTTAATTTTCAGGGAAAAAAATATGATTGGTGAGCAAATAAAGTGTATTAAAATATTGTATAATTCTGTAGATGTTCCAGTGATTAGCACACCCAATGCCACCATCAATGCTAATGAAAACCAACAAGTGACCTTGACATGCCAAGTGACACCACTAAATTCTCTAACTGACCTGTACTGGACCAAGGATGGCCAACGGCTAAGCACCACCAATGCAGCAAAGTATTCAGGAGGTACCAGTGCAGTGCCAAGCTTGACCATCTACTCATTGAGCCCATCAGATGGTGGAGCTTATGTCTGTGTGGCTACCAATCAGTTTGGAACTACACCAAGTGGAAATGTTACACTTAATCTCCAATGTAAGAAGACTGTTATATTAATATGATTTAGTATTAGCTGGCTCTTCAGAATGTTAATATATCTAAAGTAGATTAAGCATACAAGTATAGAAATCCAATAGAAAAGACTGTGAAAATAAAGGTTGATATTATTAACATAACTTCAAAAATGATACTGCATTAGTATTTTTTTTTAAAAGTCAAATTATATTTTATACCTATATACATTTAATTTAAAATAATTTATTTAGAAACATTAGTCCAAAATTTGAACTTTTCAGAAAAAAAATTAATTAAATATACAATTTGGAATAAGATTTGAGTCCATTATGTATGAATTTACTATTAAAGATGATTTCTTTTAGTTGTTTTCCAAATGTGATCAAGTAATAAATCTAAACACATTTGTTCTTTTATTTCTCAGATGTTCCCAGACTGACAGTAACCAATGCTACAGTCACAAGCAGTCCAGGTGACACCATCATCCTTACATGTAATGTAAATGCAAATCCTAACATTACGAGTTTCTCTTGGACAAAGTCAGGGGTGACAATCAGCTCAAGCTCCAACCCTACCAAATATTCAGGAGGCACAACTGTAGATACAACATTGAGGATCTTCAATGCTGCCTCTTCCGATGCTGGTTCATATGTGTGTGCTGCAAGTAATTCATTGGGGTCAACCAACAGTGATCCTGTAACTGTCACAGTAACAAGTAAGTCTGTAATAGTTAATAAAATTACATTTTGTTTGATTCAATAATATGACTTTTAAAATGTGTCAGTGTCAGCCAATAAATAAATATTCAGACAATTAAAGGACATGAGTATATAGTGCAAGTGAATAAATTTAATTTTCAGGGAAAAAAATATGATTGGTGAGCAAATAAAGTGTATTAAAATATTGTATAATTCTGTAGATGTTCCAGTGATTAGCACACCCAATGCCACCATCAATGCTAATGAAAACCAACAAGTGACCTTGACATGCCAAGTGACACCACTAAATTCTCTAACTGACCTGTACTGGACCAAGGATGGCCAACGGCTAAGCACCACCAATGCAGCAAAGTATTCAGGAGGTACCAGTGCAGTGCCAAGCTTGACCATCTACTCATTGAGCCCATCAGATGGTGGAGCTTATGTCTGTGTGGCTACCAATCAGTTTGGAACTACACCAAGTGGAAATGTTACACTTAATCTCCAATGTAAGAAGACTGTTATATTAATATGATTTAGTATTAGCTGGCTCTTCAGAATGTTAATATATCTAAAGTAGATTAAGCATACAAGTATAGAAATCCAATAGAAAAGACTGTGAAAATAAAGGTTGATATTATTAACATAACTTCAAAAATGATACTGCATTAGTATTTTTTTTTAAAAGTCAAATTATATTTTATACCTATATACATTTAATTTAAAATAATTTATTTAGAAACATTAGTCCAAAATTTGAACTTTTCAGAAAAAAATAAAATTAAATATACAATTTGGAATAAGATTTGAGTCCATTATGTATGAATTTACTATTAAAGATGATTTCTTTTAGTTAATAAGTGGAAATATTACACTTAATCTCCAATGTAAGTAGACTCTTACATAAATATGATTTAGCATTTTTTAGGTTTTTCAGCAGTAAAATTTTATTATGTTAGATTTTTTCTTTGCGTCATGAATTTCATATGCAGCAAATGCCCATAAAAATTTCTTTCTGGTCTACTGCTATCTGCCTCACCCTTTCCATCCTTTCCCTAATATTTTAGAAAGAACAATGACAATGTGAATATTTTATCTGGAATTATAGGCCAAGTGGTAACATTACAAGTTTTTATTTTTACACATTGTTTTTATATCTTTTTTTTTTATTGTAATTCTTAGTCAGGAAGCTATTTATTTTTATATTAATTTCTAGTAGACATTTTTTATTTTTGGTTAATTAAAAATGTTGTAAAACAAATTCAGGGCTAAAAATTTAAATATTTATAAAAAAAAAATTTAAATCATAGATTTGCCAGGTTCTGTTGTTTTTTTTTGTTAGTGTGTGTGTGCGTTGCTTCTGTGCATTCAAAATCAATAGCTGATTAATACATAATCTTATTTTTTAAAATTTCCTAAAGTTTGACACTTGAATAGAAAAAAAATGAAATAAAACATTTTATTTTCTACACCCTGCCTTTTCCCTGGCTCTGGTTGGCAAGTCTGTCATGGCTTTGCTGAATTAATTGGCACTGCTCCTGACATACCCCCTCCTCCCCCAAACCACCATAGGCATTACCCTGATTTTGCAAACAAAGAACATGCATTTCATCTACAGGGGTATCCAGCTGTAAAAAATCTGCAGCTGGAAATAAAATGGCCAAAACAGGGTGGCGATCATGATTATATGTTGCAGTTTATTGATGTGAGGCATGGAGTGGGTAGCGGAAACCTCATGCTGATGATTCTATTTGAGGAAGCTGTTGCTAGGCAACTGTTTAGCAAGTTAGTTGTGAGATAGAAAGCCACTGTAAACATCCGTAACAGAGGGTGTCAGACTCTTCTTGGGATTGGAGGGGGCAAGATTTTAGAATGTAAATATATCATCCTGACCCCCCTGGGAAAGTTGATTGCTGATGCCGTGAGAGCAGCGTTACTGGCCAAAGTGATGTCCTTAGGCTGGGATGACCTTCGTTGGCACCCAATCGAGTGGGTGTTGGCTGGTGCTGTCCTGGTAAAGGGAGATCTCTATCATACCACTTTGCAGCCAAATTTTCAGGCTGGGGGGGGGGGGGAGTTTGCTTTGGAGAGGGCATAAAAAGCTTGTTACTAGCTCAACGGCCTGCTGATGCCATTTACTAATGTACAATTTCAATTTGCTACAGATGTTCCTGTAGTTACAACCAGCCAAACATCAGCAACAGTGAGTGAAGGAACAACTTCATACACTCTTAACTGTATCATTAGAGGAAACCCAGCAGCCACAAATGTGTCCTGGCTGAAAGATGGTGTCCAAATAAATGTCTCTTCGCAGGCATCAAAGTACGCTGGGGCCACATTGGACAACCCAAATTTGACTGTAAGAAATATTTCTGCAGCAGATGCAGGGGCCTACACTTGCGTGGCTCAAAATGCCTTAGGATCAGGTTCAAGCCCATTGCTTTCTTTGGTTGTTACATGTAAGAAGACAAATTCAGTCACTGTAACTGCTCATTTGTATTATTTTAATCATTTGTTAAAGAAAAGATTTAAATTCTAAATTGCTCTCATTAAATTCAGTTTTGATACAGTTTTAAAATTTGTATTTCTTTTCTTTTTTAAAAACATTTGTCATTTATTTATTTAGAAATTTCATCAAAGTTTTAAATCCTCAAAAGTTGTTTCATTTATATTAATTTTATGCTTGAGATTCACAAATGATATGCTTTTTAAAAAAAATTTTTAACACCAAGAAAATAATTTGAAATAAAATAGTGAATGTTTGTTAATGCAGTTGCATAGGGGATGAGGTTGGAATCTAGTAACTTCAACTATTTGAAATATTAATTTCTTTTTTTTTGTTTTATATTTATAAAAATGTCTGCATGTTGTGACAATTTTTTTTCTCTCAGATTCTCCAAAAATTAACATCAGCTCTACAAATGTCACAGCTCTCAAAGGGTCATCTGCAAATCTGACATGCCTTGTGACTGCATACCCACAGTTATCTAGTATCTACTGGACCAGAAATGGTGTTGCCCTGAACACATCGCAGAATTCAAGCAAATACATTGGTGGCACTGTCTTAATGACCAGTCTGACTATATTCAGCTTGGATGCTGTGGCAGATGCAGGCTTGTATTCTTGTGTGGCAGACAATACAGTAGGGCGTGCCACTAGTCCACAAATTAGGCTCACAGTGTCTTGTAAGTATGCTTCAATCTTCTCATCACAGGCATAATGCAAAAAAAATTGTTGCAGTTAACTCTGGTTAGCTATTCAACTGCATGATTCATATTTGACCATAACAACAACACAAAATGGTTTTAAAGCAGCTTCATGCTATATAATTTTAATATAAAATATAAAAAAATTAATAAATGAAAGAGATGCATCTGTGTCCCTATGAAGTTAGTTAATATTGTGCTGCTGCTATGAGTTGCCACTAACAATGTTGGGAGCAAGGTGGCTAATTGTTCATTAATTGTTCCCGTAAGGCGCAAACAATGACAATTCCTGCAACCGAACCCATCCCTGGTCGTCTTGACGTAGAGTCTTGCCACTGGATATGGTGGGCTCGGACGAGAGAGTGAGGTAGACGCCGCGCAACTCTTCTTCACTTTAAACAAAGTCATCCGCGCAAGTCATCAGTCACCAGACGACTCAATGGTCCTCGTCGACCCTCGACGGACAAACAATAATTTAAAAAAAATAAATAATTGTTCATATATTTCCAAGTTAAGTGGTAGGCCATCTGCTTATCATACAATCTAAACTAATTAATTACTGCCCTTGTCAAAATTGATTTTTATTATCATTATAGACAACAATGAGCATCATAGCAAATTCAATGCGCTAAGTGATCTTAAACCTTTATTATAGTCATAAATTATGGAGTTCTTCTTTTTCAATTTAGTTTGTGGGTAGAAAGATGTTTTTTGTCTGCTAATCTAATGAAACCAAGTTCACATTTTAGTAGAATTATACTGTCATTTATTTCATAAACAAAGAGCAATATTTCTGAAAATGTTTTTTAGAATTACTTTTTTAGATGGATTTTTCTTCACAACTATTAAATATGAAGGAATAAAACTTGTATTTTTACTAAATAATTTAATTTAATAATGTTCTTGTAAAATGAAAAGAACTTAATTTTTGTGTGTATATGTGTGTATATGTTTGAGATGTTTCAAATAAAATAATCCATATTTATTAATTTAAAAATATAAGAATATATTAAAGCTAACCAATAATTTTTTACTTTCTTTATTCCAGATAAGGTGACAAAACAATTCTGACACTATTTTTTTTTTTTTATTGTTGTTGTTCAGGTCTTTTCTCAAATTCATCATCTCAGCAGCAGCCAAAACAAAACAACCCCAAACCCCCCCCCCTCCCCAAAACCCAGCAGCAGTGACTATTATTTTCCTTTTAAAATTTTGTATGTCTTTCATTGTATTCTCATTTTATTCTCTGACCTAATCAGTTTATACATGAAATTCTCTCATTGTTTGCAGGTATTGTGCTGTTTTTTTGTCTTTTTTAACTCCTGTTGTGTTTCTCTAAAAATTATATTTAGTCTGATTACAATAATTAGGCCTTCTAATTCAAATGCATTGCTTGAGTTTATTTTGTTCTCTTGCATTAAGGAAAGCAATTTCATCTTAGTACGGTAGTAGACTTTATGAAAAAAACTGTGTGATTATTCCATATCTCTTAGTCTTAGTCATGTTTTGCTTTATGCCTGAAATACATTTTGTTTTATTATGCACTTGCCAAGTGATTTCACAAAAATGTAATTATACCATACACAACTTACCACATTTAGTCTAGTTTTAGTGTCATGGTTTGTTTTTTTCTTTAACTGCCCTTCACTGGATATTCTTTGTTAATTTAAAATTTAAATAACTTATTAAAATTAGGAATATTTTCATTGTACTTCAGTCAAACAGCAAGATATCTGTCTCGGTTTTTCAAATAAAAAAAAAATAGTAGCTCACTTTCAAGAAAAAAAAAAAAAGAAAAAAAAAATTAAAAAAAAGCAGCATGACAAAAAAAAA
>CAXITT010001093.1:64876-108462 GCA_964033795.1 Lymnaea stagnalis | reverse complement strand
CATTAATACAGAGGCCTTTTCAGAGTATATCACATGTCATTAAGACAGAGGCATTTTCAGAGTATATGAACTGGCGTATGAAGAGAAGGGTGGAGGGGGAAGATTTCCATGGACAGTAATTTATTTGTTGGGTTGGGGGGGATCAATTTTGGTCCACTTTATATACTATATATGGCTTATATTTGGTGTGTGATCTGAATTTTGCAAGTTAGGGGTGGCAAAGTCCACACCTAACAAACACTAAATATTTGACTGGTTACATGGCATGGTATCAGTATTCATTATTTGAGATTCTGGAAATTAATTTTATTTATAAAGATATTTAGGCCTGTATAAATTTTGATCAATTTTAAAAATTAAAATAAAAAATTGGAAATTTGAAACTTTTCTAATGGGCCTTCTGTTAAAATGTTACACTATGAACTAAAAAAAAAAATAAAAATAATTCTCGTTACCTCAATATTAGCATGCAGATCTATAACAGTTTTTTTTTGAATATTCATTAATTCTTTTTTTTTTTATCATTATAAGTGGCTAAGCTCAACATCAGAATATGAAACTGAGTTTAAAGCAAATATACAAATAGGATTTAAATACATTCACTTCTACACTCTGAAACAATGGTGGGATGTCAAAGTTGAAATAAGTAACTGAGTTTTTCAAAACCATTTTTCAGGCGTTCCCTTCATCATTGTGTCACCAACAAACATCACTGTCGCAGAAGGAACAGCCCAAATTAATCTCAACTGTACTGTTGTAGCAAGTCCCAATGCTCAGTCCGTATATTGGACAAAGGATGGTATAATCTTGAGCAGGTCTTCTCAGCCCGCTAAATTTTCAGGTGGCATCCTAGCCCAACCCTCTCTGACCATCTTCAATATTAACCGGACTGATGCCGGACAATACAACTGTGGGGCATCCAATACGGAGGGTAACAGCACCAGTGTCAACATCAGGGTTGACGTCACCTGTAAGTTATCTTTTGCTTTTCTATGAAAGAAACTTTAACTTACAATTGTTTGGTGTTATTCAATGATAAGCTTGGACATTTTTATGATGACAACTAATTCAAAAAATGTGAACCTTTTTCCTCTAATATTTCACATTAATTTTAGCATTTAATTGCTAACCTCAGTGTATCTAGTGTAAATATCCTGGTCAAATGCCACTTGAGACTTTCTGTTTTTTCATGGAAGCAATTTATTTCATTATATTTTGTTAAGCCAGTGGATCTGACTTCATCATGCTCAATTTGTTTTTGCTTTTGGGGTGTTTTTTTTTTGTCTGTTTTTTTAGGGGGTGGAGGGTGTGATGAAGTTTTGTTTTTCTCTAGTGGTTTCCTCCCTATATTTTTTTGTGAAATTTTATTAAGTTGCTGGCTAGACAGTGAATGAAAAGAAGGCCAGCTTTTTGTGGTGGATGGTTTCTAGTGTTTTCACCAAAGCCTTTGTATGGCTACAGGGTTTTATGAAAACCCCGAAGAGTCTGTGACGGGTCATATTCATTGAAGTACTTTTTTTTCATTCCATCTGTGTTCCTTAATATTAATTTTAAATCTTCTTTCAGATCCACCGGCGGTGTCTGTTGGTCAGGGGAACCAGCAGGGCATCGATGGTTTGAACGTCACCCTAACGTGTGGCATCTCAGCGTTTCCTCCCATCACAAGCTTGTACTGGACCAAAGATGGTGCCATAATAAACACCACTAACAACCTCAGCAAGTATTCTGGTGGCACTGTCACCATCCCAGATTTGACTATAATCAAGTTAAACAGGACTACAGATATCGGGACATACCAGTGTGTAGCACAAAACTCCATTGGAAACTCAACAAGCCGTCCTGTTAATGTGACAGTCACATGTGAGCGCATCTGTGTCTCTCATAGTTTATAATTTGATTTTGCATTAGGTTAGATGCGATGGAGGTCTTGTTTAAAAATTAAATTCCCCCCCAAAAAAAAAAATATTTGTAAGCCTTTAAATATACCCACCCTTTGTTGAATTTCCATTAATTAAGAGATTTAATGTAGAAACAAAAATAACAAAATAGTAACAAATTTCATCAAACTCTTAAATATGGTGACACATTGATAAAAGTCATCAACTCTAACACTGACTAATGCCAGGAGTGAAAAAGTTCATTTTCAAAGAAGTCAAGATCTCCTTTAGTTCATTAGAAGTAAACCACCCTTTTTTTTCCTTTTGATTAATTTTTTTGCACTTATTGTATAAATAGTTGGGTTTTTTTTATATTTAAAAAAATAAATCTTTATCTACTACTATTAAACATTTAAATTAGTTTAAAATAGCTTTTGAATCACTAACAGTTTGAAAATTTTTGGTGAAGAAAAAAAAAAGTTTCACAGATACTGCTTGTAGTGGATACCACCTAAGTCGAATCGCACTAATATAATTTTTTTTAATATTCTTAAAAACCAATAAGTCAAAATTTGGACAAAAATTTATTTGATGTGATTTGAACGAGTAAGTTGACCAGAGCAGAATACCTTTAATTCATTTTACTCGGGCTACTCCAATGGTTTTCAATTATTTATGTTACAACATCAACTCTAAAGGGTTCCTTTCACTTGAACATTTTTTATAGCTTTTCTAATCTAAAAAAAAAAAATTTTAAATAGTGTAAGACTTGTACTGTTTTTATATCTGAGACAGTTTAAGACTATTTAGTTTCTAATGATTTGTTTTCTTTAACTTTTATTTACTAATTCACGATAAAAAACTACATCTCTTTCTTTATCTATGCTAGGTTGACTGGTAAGTGGTTTTTAAAACAATTTAAGTCATTGCCCTATCTCAATTATTTAGCTTTTATATTATCTGTTCAACAATGTTTCCCTCAAATGATATAGGCCTACACTTGTTTGATTTTGTTTAAATGAATAATGCATGAAATTGCAATTTATATATTTTTCTATCATGTAAATTTAAGATTTTATGCAATGGCTCATTTGCGTTTTCTATTTACCACATCTGCTTACGTTTCAAAATTTAAAAAAAAAAAAAATGAATAGTTGACATATGGCAAAAAAAAATGTGAATATTTGATGCTTTTCTTTTTTCAATTGAATGCCAATTTTAATGCCTAATATGAGCTATAAATTCAGCCAGCACTGGTCCAGACGAGCCAATGACAAGATTGAAACAACAAAGTAGTCTGATTTGGTGGCAGGTAATAGGCAAAACTGATCAATCATATAGTTGTTAAGTAATTTATGAAAACTCATATCAGTTATGTCTTTGATAAGCTAATAATTAAGATGTAATGTCACATGGTTTGCAGTTCTTGACCCAGCTGTCACTTTTGAAGCTGACATTAAAAAAAAATAGATTTTAAACATGTTTGTGGGGTGAAAGATTTTATTCAATTTGAACTTGAAGAACATTGTTTAATTCATAGGATGTTTTTAAAAAAAAATGATTTACAATTTGTAACTATCTATTTCAGACTAACAATTTTTAAAATATCACTTTAAGACTATTGATTTAAAGATAAGATTTAAATGTTATGTATATGTATAATAAACAGATTGAACTACATGCATAATATTATCTCCGCTATAGGAGTCTTCTACAATTTCAGCATCATTTATGCTCTGTTAATTAATTATTTTTTTGTATTTCAGAATTGTGAACTTATCATAAATGAACTGTTTTGATTTCTAATGTATCCTTTTCTTTATTTCAGACTCCTCATAGGCCCCAAGGCCATCTCCCTTTTTATGTTGAAAATTTAATATTTCTCACCATGTTAAATAGGTGATTATGAGAGTTGTTCACTGCTTTAAATCACAGATAATGTCAACTTGCAAATGTTATCATTTTATGGTCAGATTATA
Source organism: Lymnaea stagnalis (assembly GCA_964033795.1). Taxonomy (NCBI): domain Eukaryota; kingdom Metazoa; phylum Mollusca; class Gastropoda; family Lymnaeidae; genus Lymnaea; species Lymnaea stagnalis. The sequence continues at coordinate 104,606 of CAXITT010001093.1, read as the reverse complement.
ATTAAGAAATTTGAATTTTATTATTATTGAGTTATCTTTTGAAAAGAAAAAAAATAATCTCTAACCCTGTTGCTAATGAACAAGTTTCTTTTTATTTTCAGATCAATTTTTTTTTCTGTTCACAATTGATATTGAACATTTAATTTTGTAATTATGCTTTATTGCATTAAATTATAATTTTTTACATCTAAAAAATGTATAATTGTCATTACAATTTTTTGGTCACATTTCTTCTTAGGACATTGTTACTCTTCTTTTTTTTATATTTCTGGTTAAAAAAAAAATTGACCTTGTATTTATTCATCTACAGTTTTGATTATGTAGCCTTAAATTCTAACATAGATAATTGAATTCTAATATTTTTGCTTTTAATGTTTCATTAAATTTTTGTATTAATTTTATAAACCTCACTACACTTTAGTTGATTTTCGGCACTTATTTGTGTCCTCATTATTTCAACTGTGTTTAGATTCTGCACTTTAATAAAAATGCATTTTGTTAACCTCCAATAAGAGAATATTAGAAATAAAATTGCTCTCCCAAATCATGTAAACATATGATAGAAGATTTATTAGTTAATATTATTTAAATAAAACAATGATTGAATAGTAAACTAATTTTCAATTGCAGCATGTTGTTTTTAATATATAACATGGAATAATAAAAAAACAAAACACGGAATAACATCTGTTTATCATCAAAAAGTTAACTATAAATATTAGATCAATTTGCTTTCTGGACTGAAATAACTTTAACCATTAAGGGTTAAAAATAGCTACAAACCATACATGATCAATTTATTGTGTTTTTTTACTTAAGTCCTTCAAATCTGTTTTAAATTTAACTACCAAGGACCACAAGTAACATTCACATGTTATGCTCAGTTCTAAGGAGAAAAGCAACAACAGACCGAATGAATTAATAGGTTGAGATTTAAGGCAAGCTGTGAATAAACAAGGCTTTTTATTCTTGTTAAATCAAAATACTTTTATAATAGTAAATTTCTTTTTTTGTTTCCCTCCTGCAGTTGATCCATACATTACTGTGGCTAATAGAAATTTTGATGTCCATGAGACAGAAAATTTTACCATTAGTGTCAGTGTACAGATGTATCCTACTGCAACAACTGTTTTTTGGTTTAAGGTAAGAATATTGAAATTGATTTTTTTTTTTTGTGGTAGGCTCAAAAATATTTGAAACAAAATATCTTCAAACACATGCTAAACAACTATTGATTTTAAAATAAATACAATGCAGTTATACAATAATAAAATTAAATAATTAAATTGATAAAATGTTGAGTGTATTAAGAAGTGTGCATTTTCAGTTTACTTAAACATTAGGTCTACTTGTTATCTGACTATTAGATTTTAACCTTTTCTTTAGGTATACATAGATACACCCACCCATGGTGCACACTCAGTACACCCACCCATGGTGTGCACTCAGTAAACCCACCCATGGTGCACACTCAGTACACCCACCCATGGTGTGCACTCAGTAAACCCACCCATGGTGCACACTCAGTACACCCACCCATGGTGTGCACTCAGTACACCCTCCCATGGTGCACACTCAGTACACCCACCCATGGTGCACACTCAGTACATCCACCCATGTTGCACACTCAGTACACCCACCCATGGTGTGCACTCAGTAAACCCACCCATGGTGTGCACCCAATACACCCACCCATGGTGTGCAGTCAATACACCCACCCATGGTGTGCACTAATATAACCACTTATGGTGTGCACTCAGTGCAGCCACTCATAGTGCACACAATACAGCCAAATATGGTTAACACTCAAAACATATCCCTATGACTGGGCATAATGCAATACAAATAGTATAGGTTAGTATAACCAAATTATAAAAAGAAACAAATATGTTGGTTAGTTTCAAGTGCATATTCAGTCAAATAATAAATTTGATGTAAACTTAGACTGTCTGTCTGTGCAGTTTATATAAATAATGAGATGTTGTCCTTTATTTCAGGATGGTGCTCAAATAAATTTGAGTACCGGTAACTTGAGCAAGTATTTCGGTGGTAACCTCACCTACCCTTCTTTGACAGTCTACAATGCTCAGGCTTCTGATTCAGGCCTTTACAGGATTGAGGCAAGCAATGGCAACACTACTTCAAACAATTCAACAATCAATGTTGTTTGTAAGTAAATCTGTATGTTTTTACAAATCACATGAAATTTTTGTGACTGAAATGTAGTCAACCTTTTTTTTCTATGGGGAAAAAAGGAAATGAGCAAAACAAAGTATGGTAAAACCTGAAAAAAAGGACGCAACTAAACAAGGAAGTTGTCAGCAATTGTTTTCTTGATCATTTTAAAACATTTATTTACAAATATTAACTCGGTCTCCTTTAAATTTCCACCTCATTTTGATGTCAAGTCATGGTACACACTGATGACATGATACACACTAATGTCATGGTACACACTGATGTCATGGTTCATGTTGATGTCATGGTACACATTGATGTCATGGTACATGTTGATGTCATGTACACACTGACAATGATATAATTTTTTAAAAATTATAATGTTAAGATTTTGTTCCCCAGTGTGTAGGAATTTATCAAACCTAAATGATGACTTATTAAGTCATTATTGTTGCTAAGGAAACTAATATTTTTTTATGGGGTATCTGATGCCTGATTTTTACACTTGAGAAATACTATTGATGTCTTGTGTTTAAATTGTTAAAATTGTAAAATGTTGTCTTGTACAAAACATATACTTATTTATGTGCTGCAAATGAATATTTACAATTTAATAGAAAACAATTCCATTTATGTGGCTAAATAGAAGCTTCTTATCTTTTCTTATTCATAACAGGATATTTTACATAAGGTTCTAGTTGATAGAAACAAATAGTTATTTTACTAAAAATTAAAAATGACTTATTTTAATATTATCCATAACCATCAAGTGAACCAAAGCATCTGATTTTGACACATTTGAAGAGTAAAATTCATTTACTTTGACTGAAGACATCGAAACATTATCTTAACGGCATCTAGATGTTTGGGATTTTTGTTTGTTTTACAGATCCTCCCAAGATCAACGCTCCCAACGTCAATATTACTGTTGATTCGGGCAAAACTCAGGTTCTTGTGTGCGGCCTGACTGCCAATCCACCTGTCACAAGAGTAGAGTGGTCAAAACAATATGGTGCCACCATCACTGCTGTCATTATTGGAGGAAAATTCAGGTTGGCTGACTCGGATAACATTGTGATAATAAGAATGTGATTACTGAGTCTTGACAATTTAAAAATCTAATTGTTATAACAGATGACAGATATTTTCAATTTTGGTCAATCAAAATGGGAATGGCATCAGTAACTGTTGCTGAGTGAATAATACACATTTTCTGTCCTATAGGAGTCTTTAGCATTATTAAGTAGTGAATAGATTTTAATTTATTTTGTCAGTACAATAAAATAGCACAAGTAATGTTCACAGTTGATCAGAACAGCACTTAGAGTAGCACTTTTTAAATGAAATGAATGAAAGTAGAATGCATGCACTTATAAATGTGATAAGTATAAACTTGATTAAGTGATGTGGTTTATCAATGAAGTGATGTGATATATCAAATGATGAATTGTTGTATATCAAATAAATGATGTGATATATCTTGCATCCACAGTGGAAGCAATGCGACCAATCCTAATCTTGTAATTACTGGTGTAGATGCCAGCGATGTGGGTGTGTACAAATGTACAGCAGAAAATAATCTAGGCAACAGGACAGGACCTGGTATTAGCCTCTATGTTAACTGTGAGCAAACCAACCTGTAGTCTTGTACCTTATTCTGAATTACACATTTTTAACAGTTAATTTTTACATTCTATGTTAGTTGAGATTTTTTAAATTTTCTAATATGTTTGGACAATTGAACACAATATTTTTAAATAAGTGTTCTATAATTGTCTTTTGCATTATTATTTCTCAGGTACATCCCATTAAAAAAAAGAGATGTTTTTTCTAAGGTCTAAGAAGTTTTTGTTTTATGAAGTTATAGCAAAAAGCATATTTATTACAAATTTAGATATAATTATGTTTACTTGACCCCGCAAGTGTTTTCTTGTCTGCTGCGTCGTTACAATCTGGTCACGCTATGTCCACAGACAAACCTATTGTCACTGTGTCAGTCAATCCCCCAGCACTGAGGGTTGATGAGATGTTTTATCTCATCTGCTCTGCGACAGCATACCCAGCCAGTGTCAGCTACACCTGGTACAAGACAAGTGTGGTCGTTGGGCGTGGGTCAGGATACTCAAAGAATGCCACATACGATGATCATACTGAATATAGGTAAACTATTCTCAGAATGTTCCCCTCTGTAGGAGTTTATATATTTGTGCAGATAAACTGTGTTAGTCAGTTTTCATGTAGCTCATGCTGTTTAGCATCCTTTAAAAAGAATAATCTAGGTAAATTCTAAATGGAATAATTTTGTAAAATATTTGTTTTTACAAAATCAGTAAAGAAATATAAAAGTAATGTAAAATGAACACTGACTTTTGTTTTAGTTTTATTGCAATAACAAATTTTAAAATATCCTGACTTGGTGCAATGGTAGTGGCAGATTTATTGTTTTTAGGTAAAAAATTGATTTAGTTTTTTATGAGTTGAGAAATTAATGATTTAGTAGCCTACATACAATTGAGCGTCTAATTCACAATTCCATTGTGTTGAGGAGCATCCCTTAAATGTTTGATTAACAGGATTTTTTAAATTTTAATTGTTTTAAGGATGTTATTCTATTAAACTTAGATTAAAAAATATTGTTTAATTTTAAAAAATATATCTATCTGATATTTCAATAGTTTGTTTTATAAAGAAATTGATATATTTCCTGTTTCAGGTGTAGCGTCACCAACAGTGTAGGGACATCCTCAGCTACAGTAACACCAAATGTTATATGTGAGTTCTGTACCATTTTGTGCACATGAGTTTTCAAACAAGAAGCCTCACAAATTTACTACTATGAAATATTTTAATGTTTAAATTTGTTTTAGCAAATTTGTATCATTTTAAATTATAAGGATGCACTTTTTGTTTTTCAAGCATTAAAAAATTACCTTACTTTTTAGTAAAATCTTTTGTTAAAAGTGTGGTCTATATTTTTTAGATTAAAAAAATAATTGAGAACATATTCCTGCATGTTTTAACCATTCAAAATAAAATTTGAGATGGGAAATTATAAAAAGGAGCAGCTTCCTGTCCATTATCTAAAAAAAAATTAAACATTAAAAAAAGAGATATTTCTTGCAATAAAAAAAGAGTGAATGTAGTGTGTTTTCCTTTTTATTTTTTTTTAAAGTTGCACCGGTGCAATACGAAGGTGGATATGAAACTGTTTTGGCCTCCAGACAAACAACTGTGACATTAGAATGTACTGTCATAGCTAATCCTGAGCCTTCAGTGTACATTTGGAAAAATGGATCAGATGTGATAGCAGGAGCCAGTAGCAGGACTTACACCTTTGTAGCAACTGTTGATGGAGGTAACTTTGAACAGCTCATTTCTTAAATTCCTTGCATTTGTCCTGATGTTTTGTTAACAAGTTGTAGCAATCAAGATTTCTGCACTTATCTTAATTGGAAAATAAATTTGTTTTATTTGCCCAAACTATTTTTTTTAAAAATTGTTTGCAATTTTACAAATTTATTTTCGATGTTTATTATTGTGCATAACTGTTGTTTTGTAAAATAATTGTCAAGCTTTTTATTTTAGAATGAAAACTGAATCAACTTCTCAAACGATACTCAGCTTTCACTTAAATTAGTTACAGACAGTATATTTTTTGTTAGCGTGTATCATGTTTGATCTAGACATTATCTGTAAATATGTCATATACTTTAATGAGTGTGTCATTGACATGGTTAAGAAAAGTCCAAAGATTTTAGTTAGCAATAATGGTGTTATTAAACCGGTTAAGCTTAATTGTTCGATTGATCACTATTGTTTACAGTCTTCCCCTGTGTACAAATTTTAAATGAACAGAATTTTTTTCAAGTGTCACAGAAATGAAATTACAGAATTGAGCATGTTTTTTTTCTCCTCATTTAATGTCAGCAATGGTAAAATGGCTACTTTCTAAAATTATGAATTAACGAGTGCAGTCTCAACAACTGTTCAGCTGACAATTCTACTTTCCACCTCTATCTACTCTATGAACTATCATCTCATTTGCCTCAACAAAAAGCTCATTGCCTAACATTGCTTTATCTGGAATCCAATCTCAAAGTTTTTGCAAATTTGGGTCAAATTATGATTTTTTTATTTTTTTTTAAAACAATAGATTTCTCATTGTACACTTGTGCTGCCAACAGCTCAGAGGGCCTTCTTGACCCAGCTAGAACTTTTGATGTTCAAGAGAAACCTCCAAGTAAGATTACCTATTCCTGTCTGAATAGCTTCTTTCTCAATTTACATGTTAGTGTAACTGTGATAAAATTTAGTAGGTGTAGCATGTAATTGTCTGAAAACAAATAGTTGGTGTTAAAAAAAGGTGTGCCCATTAGTTACTGAATATCATGTTAAGAAAGAAATGGGAAACCCAAAGCATTGTTTTAGTGCCAGTGTTAACACCTGTCAGTATAACTGTTCTAGCCTCCTAGGTTATTGACCCATATAAAAGTTTTGGAAGATATTTCTAATTTGGAACCCTTAAAAAAAATCTAAGAATTTTGTCCATGAAATACAACTTAACTCCTTAAAGGAAACATTTGTCAAATTTATTGATTTGTATATATAAAAAGATAACTTTATGGGTAAAAATATGTTAGCATATTTTTATAAAGAGAAAAAAATTATGACTTTAATGGTATTCTCCTCTTGTATTTATTTAAAAGTTAATTTTCCCATTGTTTTTTTAAAGCCTTTTTAAAAAAATTATCTGCTTAGTCTTATTTTCTTTATATTTTTAAAACCTGGAGGGAGATTTTTTTTTTTTTTAATTGTGTATGTTTTAACCCTCTGGTTCTTTCATGACCCTGAATTTTTTTAATATTTTCTTTTCAGTAGCTTAGGTTTTCTAATGATTTTATTAAATAAAGCTCACAACTGAAAAATATTTTTTTTTTAATTTCTCCACAGCTTCAGGTAAGCTCCACTAATTTATATTTATTAATTTGTTTAGTTTTTACAAATATCATCCTCTAAGAATATTTTTCTTTATTTAAAATATCTTGGCTTCTCAATAGAAAACTGATTTGTGCAGTAAAACTGTTTGATAATTTTTCTTTTTAAGAGGTTAACCTGAGAAACTGTCTGTGTTTATCTATTATTTCTCAAATAAATAAAAAAAACAATATTAGTGAATTTTGAATGTCCACTCTGCTGTAAGTTAAGAAATGAAAATAACAGCTCAGTTTATATATTTTTTCCCCATTTTAAGAGACTGGAACAAATATATTATTTCCATGTTTAATTAATATGCCATGTTTATTTTGTTTACATTGGTTGTGAAAATCTCAATTGAAGTGCAATCCAGACCTATAATGTAGACCTATTCTATGACCTTTGATAAAACATAGACCTCTTTAAAAATTTCAACAGCTGGCAGCACAGCTGGAGAAGAACTAAGCACAGCAACAATCATTCTCATCGTCATCATTGTCATCATCCTACTGATCATCATAATTCTACTCATTATCTTTTGCTGCTTGCAAGGTAGGAGCCAGACATTTTTATAAAGTAAATGTGTTAAAAATTTGTTTGGTTAAATAAAGTGTGCACAGTACATTGTCATCATCAGAGCACATTGAAATCCAAATTTTAAAAAATATTGTTTGTTGATTTAGCATTTTCTTGTAATCACAATTGATGTCTTAGATGTTAAAATGGCAAAAAAAGGAATATTCCAAGACAAATATTTAAAATTTAAACCATAACTGTTTCATTTTAATTATAATTATCAAAAATAATTTTAAAATATATGTAAAAACCTCACAATATTTGAAAAAAGTTCAGTATTGCTTAAAAAAAATGTATTTGGTAGGAGTTTGGAAGAACTGCTGTAAAAAGGACTCCAAAGTCAATCCTACATCAGGACCAATTCCACTGTGAGTCTTTTAATCATTATATCATTTATTTATTTGGTAGGCTGTATCAGAATGATTGAAACAATATATATTTCATATTTTTAAAAAAACTTGTATAGAAAAAAAAGTGACATTTTCATTAGACTAAATATATATTTTTAAATACAATTTATATACTATATTTAAACTGATGATAAAAATATTTTAAATTAAATTACTGTATGCTAAAACTTTAATAGTTTCTTCTTTTATTTAACAGTGTGCTTTCAAAATAATTTTTCCCAATGAAAACCTTTGTGTTACTGAAAAATACCAAGAAATTGTTTTAAAAAAGATGTATATTTAATTTTCAATTGTTATTATTATCAAAAAATTATTTAAGTTGATAATGTGCAGGATATCTGTCAATTAACTCCATTGAAATGTTACATTAAGAAATGGCGTCAGCGGGGCGAGTCTAGACTCTTATGCCCCCCCCCCCAAATTACCACTCCCCGGTCCGACGTATCGGGCCGCGGAGCGGTACGTTGGAGATGCCCACTCGTCAGGACGGCCCCCACACGGGCCCCTCACCCAAGTCCCCCGCCTGGGCGCTCGACCAGGACCCCGCCTGGGGGCCGCCCCAACCAGCAGGCACCCAGTCGATCCGACACTATGCGTTTAAATAGTGCACTCGATCGACTTTCTCAGGAGTTGGGATGGAAAAATGTACGTCCTAAGATCTTCCCCCACCCATCCCAATTAACTCCATTAAAATGTTCTTTTATTCTTCTGGGAATCATTCCCTTTTGTTCACCTTTAAAAACCATTAGTTTACCTGTATTTACTTTCAGACCTGTCCCTGAACCATTTCCCGCACCTATGGGACCGAAACCTGTCAAGTCGGTTCCACCGGCTGCCGGAGTTATAATGTAAGTAAAAAATATGTGATGTTGCTATTTTTATTTAGCTGGATTTAAAAAGCTATTAAAATCTAATCACACTGCTCAGAGTCTAAGTCTCCCACTTAGCATTGTCGATGGCATTCATCCATCATCAAAAAATTGTAGTTTAGCTCTAATCTAAACCACTTTGAGATGCTCATGTGGGAAATTCTATAGTGGGAATCCTTGCTACACTTTTTGCTGGCTGAAGATGTTTGTAGCCTTCCTACTGTCCCCCCTCCCTTCCCTTAACAAGGCTTACTTTTGCAACTCTTCATCATGCAAACTTTCTAATGACAGCAGAGTGCTGTGCCCCTTATACCTCTTAGCAGCAGTTCCCTGGGAATGTGACCTGGGTCCGTTCTCTTACTGCCCAAAATGTTAATATTTCACAGGGCTGGGGTACCACGCTATATAATACCTCTGTAATAATAATAATAATAATAATAAATAATTTAGTAAAATGAAAAGACGATTTATATTCAATTAAATATTTTAATGACATTTATTGTGATTTTTCCCCGAGCTTGATTATTATCTAAATTTTAAAAAAATATGTGTTACTGTCTATTACAGCCTTATTATATCACAATCATCATATTGCTTCCAAAAACTTCAAGCTTTGAGAAAATATAAACTTTTAAAGCTTTCAGAATTCTCTCTTACCAAAAGAAAAACCAAAAGAACTTAGCTTTTTGAAGGATTTTGTAATTGTTTAGATTAGTATTAGTAATTAATTTGATTTCAAATTTTTTCTTCAGTTCTATTCCTGTGAAAGATGGTGCTAAACCCCACTATTTAGCTCCCCTTGAAATTGGATCTGAGCCACCAACAGATACATTCTACAGGTAATTTAATGTTTCATAATTATTTACTAAAATTTGAAAATAACTCTTTGGGCACTAATTTTTTCTCAGCTTTTGGAAACCACTAAAATGTGCAAAAAAAAAAAAAAAAAAAAAAATAAACAAAATAAAAAAAAAAAAAAAAAAAAAAAAAAAATTAAAAATAAGCTGCATGACAATATAAAATGTAGGTATATATATTGTCATGCAGTTTATTTTTAATTGTTTTTATTTTTTTTTTCTTGAAAGTGAGCCACAATATTTTTCTTTATTTCAAATAAAGAAAATATAGTAGCTCACTTGCAAGAAAAATATAAAAAAATAAACTGCATGACAATTTACCTACATTTAAATTTATTTCAGCCCAATATTTATAGTAAAAACACTGATTTAGTGTGTTTAAAATATATAACAACGCCTGTGTTACTTAGAAAGCACAATAAGACGAGAACCTCCTCTAAATGGATCCTCCAACCATTTTTACATTTGATTAACCCATGACTTGAAGCCATACTTGTCCAGTGCACACAATGTCAATGATCATTCCTAGAATTCTACACAGAAAACTGAAGTAAAAAAAAAACTTAACCTGCTAAATGCAATTTTTAAAGTGAAAAATTTTCAGAATCAAAAGAAAAAAAACACTTTAGTTATTTAAGTTTGGTTAAATTAAAAAAACACATTTTTTAAAAAAAGACTTCTTATCTTGGAATCCATGGGTCGCAGGTTTGGAAATACACTTAACCACGGACACGGTTCAGTTTCAGGCTTTTTTTTTCAACAAAAAAGTCAGGCACTTAATTCTTGTCCTTGGTACGTAATGCCCTTGCAGGCTGGGCTGTCCTCTGTATTGGAAGAATTTATGAAAAACCACTTTCTGATCAGATCCAATGTTCTACAGCTGGTCTACTGCTGGTCTAACCTTTGAGTTTGATTACCGTTTTTTCTCTTTACCACTCAAACAGCCGCACCTGTTATTGCGACTCCGAACAACACGAACGTTGTTGTTGTTGAGAATCAACCAGTCACACTTGAATGTCCGGTCACTCCACTGGACTCTCTTACTGACCTGTACTGGACCAAGAATGGTCAGAGACTGGTCACAGCCGGTTCGACAAAGTACACAGGGGGGACCATCCAGATTCCTAATTTGACCATTTTATCGCTAAATGACACAGATACTGCAGCCTATGCTTGTGTGGCCACCAACGGAAATGGTGTCACTGATGGACCCAACATCACGTTGAACATCACATGTAAGTATTAATACAAAAAAACAATAGATTAGTTATTGACAGCCAACAAGTGAGATTAAATTTTAAACATTAAAACAGTCAAAGCCCCATTACATTTTTTCTGCCAGTAATGATGTGATTTAGCATTTCTTCAATAAAGATATGACATAGTTAATCTGCAATGATTATGACCAATATTGCTTGCTTTTTAGATTTAAAAAAAAATTATAATAAATAATTTAAGATGTAGTAGCAGCTTTTAGACTATTTTTCAGTGCAAGTGGCTATTTTTACATTTTATTATAGTATTCAACTCCATTTAAATCCATGGAAGAAAATATAGACTAATTAATTATTTTTCAAATTTATCGTTTTAAATATATACATAAAAATATGTTAAAAATAATAAATTTCTCATTACTTTTCAACTTAAAAATAGTAAAACAGTGTATGAATCTAATATTTAACAGACAAGCCCCGCCTCAATGTAACATCAACTCCAATCACTACAAACCCTGGGGCAACAATCATCTTGACATGTGGTGTCACTGCCAACCCGGCCATATCTGTTTTCTATTGGTCTAAATCTGGGATTGGCCAGGTCAATGCCACCACCGACTCGAGTAAATACTCAGGTGGGACAGTGGCCAACCCGACATTGACCATATCCCAGGCAAGTGCCCTTGATTCAGGGAATTACACATGTACTGCTGAGAACGCCATCGGCTCTACAACAAGTACAACTGTGGCGGTCAGAGTTGTCGGTAGGTTTTCATTGCTCTATTTGTTAACAAGATATGTTAAAAGCATTAGTTATGTTTTATCTTGTTTTTTGTTTTTCTGTTTACTTGTGCTTGTGTCATGGGTCATTAAGACAGATGCATTTTCAGAGTTTATCACATGTCATTAAGACAGAGGCATTTTCAGAGTTTATCACATGTCATTAAGACAGAGGTATTTTCAGAGTATATCACATGTCATTAATACAGAGGCCTTTTCAGAGTATATCACATGTCATTAAGACAGAGGCATTTTCAGAGTATATGAACTGGCGTATGAAGAGAAGGGTGGAGGGGGAAGATTTCCATGGACAGTAATTTATTTGTTGGGTTGGGGGGGATCAATTTTGGTCCACTTTATATACTATATATGGCTTATATTTGGTGTGTGATCTGAATTTTGCAAGTTAGGGGTGGCAAAGTCCACACCTAACAAACACTAAATATTTGACTGGTTACATGGCATGGTATCAGTATTCATTATTTGAGATTCTGGAAATTAATTTTATTTATAAAGATATTTAGGCCTGTATAAATTTTGATCAATTTTAAAAATTAAAATAAAAAATTGGAAATTTGAAACTTTTCTAATGGGCCTTCTGTTAAAATGTTACACTATGACCTAAAAAAAAAAATAAAAATAATTCTCGTTACCTCAATATTAGCATGCAGATCTATAACAGTTTTTTTTTGAATATTCATTAATTCTTTTTTTTTTTTATCATTATAAGTGGCTAAGCTCAACATAAGAATATGAAACTGAGTTTAAAGAAAATATACAAATAGGATTTAAATACATTCACTTTTAATAAAAGTTGAAAATAACTTTTTGGGCACTAATTTTTTCTCAGCTTTTGGAAACCACAAAAAAGGGAAAAAAAAAAAAAAAAAAAAAAAAGTGGTAGCAAAGTCAAAGGCAATGACAGGAACCCTGGATTGATGAAATATATCCAGCATTATGGAGTACTGGTTTGTTGATGGTCAAGAAAAGAGTAGCTCATAAGATGCCCCTCTAAGCCTCAGTATTGTTATCACTCCTATTTATCTATACTATTTATATAATTTGAGAAAATAATAAGTCAAAATTGCCCATGTGACTCGTAATAGAGGATATTTGTTTATATTACATTATAAATAAAATAAAAATAAGGAATGTAATCTTACACAAGACAAAAATAACTTACTTTGAAAATTGATTTATCTATGCCACAATTCAGTTTAATTCAGAATTAACATTGCTGTTCTCTGTTAATGTGTAATTCAGAGAGCAGAAACAGAAGAGAAGATCAAGAAAGAAAAAGAGGAAAATGGAAAACAGGAATGAAGAGGAGAAAAATTTAACAGAGAACACGGGATCAGATGAAGGAAAAGAAAGTCCAACACCTGTCACTGGACGATCAGAGGGGGCACCAGGGACATCATCAAATGTCTGATATTAAAAAAGGCCATTAATTATCTAAATAATATTAATGTGATGACAAACTTATTATAAGTTTCATGTGAGATTTTTTTTAAAAATGAAGCCAAAGATTATTACTAAGCATCAAAGTAATGAATACCTAAATTTAGAATTTTTTATTTTATTTTTTTAAATTTAGATTGGTTTTTTCTTTAAAAATGGGACTATGTAATTTTTCCACAAATGTGTGATCTTGTTGCACTTGTTATAATTTGATTGGCTTGTAAATGGTTCAACAGACCCAACATACTCTATGGGGAATGAATTTATTAAAAACTATAAGCTTTTATCTCCCAGTTGTTAATGTGCTATGTTTAATTCTATTTGTACTCATTCTGTATAATTTATATTTCCATTTCGCTATTTCGAATGAAAGAACTAATTATATGATGGTAAATGGACAAAAAAAATATTTGTTTCAAGTGTAATCTGGTATTATTTTTGCATATGAAAATTTTATTTTGTATACCTTATGTCCATATTTGTGCCAAAATATTTTTATGACATGTGCTCAGTTCTGCTGTCTCTCTTATTTAAACTATTTTGAGAAAATAATTTCATTTGAATGCTGAATTTTTTATAAATTACTTCTAAACTTGTACACATGTGTATGATAATATTTGTTATATTTACAAATAATTTGATGTATTCAAATGCAGCTTTAGGGGAATGATTGGTCAGGAGCCTCATGTCATGAAGGAACACACACAATCAGTAATTGATCAGATTGCCTTTGGAATGCTTTAAGTAATAACTTTTAAACTACATTAACAGTTTATTTTTTCCCTGTATAAATTAAATTTAGAGTTAATGGCTCTCAGTAATGATGCTTCATCATTATTTCTTACATTCGGAAAAAAACAAACTGTCATGCTTACTTGTACATAAAAATGTATTAACAACAATTATGTGATTAAAAAATAATGCATTACTTTCTCAATTTATTTTTTTATTTATGCGAAATAGTCAATAAAAAATTGTAACATTCCAATAATATCTATGAAACTATACTTTGGGATATTTATCATGGTGCTGATTTTTATATGGAAATATTATTTTCCTTTAATGTTCCCTACAAAGAAATTGCCATGTCTGAAAAGCATCTGTGATACACAAGGTAATTTCTGATTGACCTTGCTTGGTAAATATTGATTTTACACCGTTAGTTAATATTGATTACCTGCCATGTCATATTTAGTTATCACACCTTTAAATTCATTTGTGAGATATGCCTTTTAATTTGATTTACAAACTTTATTAGGAAGTTATATAGTCTCCACCAAAATAGACAAAGATTATCCCTTTAAGCTGTCCCAGACTTACTAAAACAAAAGACAAAATTTAATTTCTTATACCATTGTTTATCTTCACATCTTAACAAAAAAGAGATAATAAGAATTTAGCTGAAGAACATTTCTTGTAGAATATTTACCAATATATAAAATTATGGGAATATAATCCTATTATCCATTTATTTTCAAATTACACATCACAGTGTTATGATGGGTTATATGAAAGATTTGAAATTGGCTTTATTTTATTACTGCATCATATGAAAGCTTCTGTTTATATCCCATTTTTGTTAATTTAAAAGTAGTCCAGACAATTTATTTTGTTTGTTTAACACTTTTAATAAGTCCTAATTTTGTGATATTTTAACAACTCATTTATGCAAATAAAAGCAATTACAAATTTATAACAAAAATAGTAGTTCCATTTTTATTAAACCCATATTGTTGCATATCAAATTTTTTTCCATCCCTTTTACAGAATAATTGATCTTCACCCATAAGTTTAAATTTTAAAAAAATACATATTGTATTTTATCTTTTAAAAAAACAACAATATTTTAAATTCAAAGCTTAAAAAATTCCAATAAGTGTATTTTTATGACCAATGACTTTGGAGTTGAAAATTACCACCAGCTTTCAAAATTATAAATATGGAGTCTGCGCGTGGAAATGCAATGTAATTTGGCGGAAACTATTTATGCTTCAAATCCACAGGAAAAAAAAAGGGGGGGGGGGGAGAATAGGGGAGGAAAGGGGTCCTATAATGTAGACATTTTTGGAATTTTATGCCCATGATCTATTTGTCAGATTTTTTTCAAACCATAATGTAATTTGGCGGAAACTATTTATGCTTCAAATCCACAGGAAAAAAAAGGGGGGGGGGGAGTATAAGGGAGGAAAGGGGTCCTATAATCTAGACATTTTTGGACATCTATGCCCATGATCTATTTTGCAGATTTTTTTCAAACCAAGCTTAGCTAAATTACTCAGAACTCACCAGCGCTTGTTATTGGGTTGTCAAGCCAATGAACTGTTTGGATAGCTGCTGGATGCACTCTGTGATAAAGCAAATTTTGGGTTTGAGTTTTGGCAGGGGCGGGGAAAAGTGGGGTGGCGGTGGTGGTGCGGCTGATGCTCCCTCCAAGAGTTTGACTTCATGTGTGTGTTAAGAGCAGCACAACTTTCAAGTTCTCCCCCTTCAATAAATAAAATAAAGGATAAAAGTAATATTGAAGTCTGGGCAAACTGCTCTATCATGACCATTCAAAAAGTAAATTTATTAACTCTTTCAGCTGTGACTTTATAGGTCATGTGACATCCTCATTGTGTAGTGATGCTATGAAAAATGTGCATTATAATGTTATTAACTTCTCTTCCAGCAATCAAATACACCTGGGGGGTGTTATGCCTTTTAAGCAGAGCCTCTTTTAAGAAAAAAATAGGTTGCTTAAAATTGTGACATCTTATATGCTAGTTCAGTAGCTCATTTTTAGAGGCGAAAAATGAGAAAAAAAAATAGAAAACGATTTAAAATCATTTATTCTAATGCTGCCAGTTGTTTCAATCAAGCATTTACAAAAAAATTCACACACATTCCTATAACAAGAAAATACACACATTCGTATAATAAGGAAGCACAAACATCAACATAAGAAGAAAGTACAAACGTTCAAATATTTGTCTAAGAAGCTAGTACACAATAACAAAAACCAAAAATGAAGCATAAAATGCTTTAATATATTTTAAAATGCTTTAACATTTTTTTAATTACACATTTACATAATTTATTTAAAGCTATTTGAAAACAAAATTATCTCAAGAGTGCACTATTATTTTAAAAATGTGAATAAAAATTATATTTATGTCATTCAGTATCTTCAGCTAATAAAAAAGAAGAAATGATATCAGAAATAAAAGAATGTTATTATAAGATGTTAATCATCTTTTGTAGCAAGCTGTATAAAAAGGATTACATATAAAAAATGTTGTCAACCTTGTAGAGCAGGGGTCGGGAACCTTTTTGCCTGAAAGAGCCATTGACACCACATATTTTGAAAAGTAATTCTGTGAGAGCTATACATTATGTTTAAAACTAAAAATTCAAGTAAAATGTGTGCATTTTGTGTAATTTCAACACTAAAAATGCAATAATTAGGTCTCTGAATTCTTCTTAATAACATTGTCATGCTGTTGCTAATCAATAATGAGTATTTCTTACCATTAATGCAACTTTCTTTTTTATAATCGAACATTTGCCAGTCAGATGCAGCCCTCAATAGAGCCACATCTGGCCCGCGAG
This sequence comes from Lymnaea stagnalis, assembly GCA_964033795.1. NCBI lineage: Eukaryota > Metazoa > Mollusca > Gastropoda > Lymnaeidae > Lymnaea > Lymnaea stagnalis. The sequence goes on along the minus strand of CAXITT010001093.1, from coordinate 87,699 downwards.
CCATAGGTTTCCGACCCCTGTTGTAGACACTGTCGCCGCTTGGAAATACATTTGACAGCAAGGAGGGAAGGCCTGATCACATTTGAAACACATTGATTTCTATGGATTTAATTTCGATTTAATTCAACATTTTTTAAGCATAATTACATGAACATTTATTTATAATACCAGTGGGTAAACACTTCAAATGTAGGGCTGCATCGTTCGCACACAAGCTCTTCTGTTTACACAAGCTCTTCTGTTTCTTTTACCTGCTTTCAAGTACAACCCAACCGTTTTGTTATGGTGGGGGGTAGCACACATAAACAGTATGCCATCCAGGCTAAGGATGCCATGCTATGCTTACCATCACCTATACAAGACAACCAGGGTGAGCAGGAATGGGAAATCATTTAAGGAATTAACAGGGATTCTCTTTCATAACACCAAGTTGTTAAGATGGATACGATTTTAAGAGACAAGGAACAAAATTATAAAATTAACTATTCTATTGTCAATTCTAGCTGCTTATTAAGAACCCACCCCCCCCCCCACCNAAGCTAAAAATTATGTTTAATTTTTTTTTTTTGTTATAAAGAAAACAAAGCAAATAAAAGAATTTTGAATGACATAAGTCATTTCTTAGAATACGGTATGTATAATATATATACATTTTGATAATATTTTGTACATCTAATAAATATAAATTTTAATAACGTATTTTGTACGTTTCTTTAAATAGAATCTACAGTAAAATATGAATCTTAAAACTATTAAAAAAGGGAAAAAAAAAGGGGGGGGGGGGGGGGAGAGGGTGCGTGTAAGACTTGTAAGTCGAAAAGTACATCCTGATTCACATTCCTGAGAATTCTTACATTTTTTTTTTCAACATAACAAAACTGATGTACAAATTCAGCTCTTAGAAGATAAATACAAATAAGCAGCTGAATTGATTACTGCAATGCACACGCACATCAACACAATATTTACTTTAAAAAATGTTTTTTTTAACAAAGCCAATGTGGCGTACTTAAAAGCTTCACAACTTTGGTCAGCACAAGTTCTTCAAAACAAAAATAACAAAAACTGCAAATTAATCAGTCTACATGAGCACCTAAAGTTGGTCAAGTGTTCATGATCCTAGGGACTAAGTGCAGAAAAACAATGCCCCTTAGGTTATTCTGCTCAACTCTCTGTTTGCACAGCCAGTGGTGGCATCATTAATTTTTGGCTAAGTTGATCAGACCAGACTCCACTGTAACCAAAGCCAGATAAACTTATCAGAAGCTCTTGCAACAGGTTGCAGGCTGGGGTTTATCATTGGCATCCTCAGGCAAGTCAGAAAAGGGAATGAGCTTTTCTGCTTTAGACAAGGATATCAAGAAGATTTTATTGCCCTCAGCTAACCCAACTCTTCCTAAACTACATTTCAATGCATTACACACGCCTTCATTATTTCCTATCTTTTTTATCTTCCTCGTCCAACCTGTCCTCCCACCATACAACCCGTCCTCCCACCATACAGCCCATCCTCCCACCATACAACCCGTCCTCCCACCATACAACCCATCCTCCCACCACACCAACCGTCCTCCCACCATACAACCCGTCCTCCCACCATACAACCCGTCCTCCCACCATACAACCCGTCCTCCCACCATACCAACCGTCCTCCCACCATACAACACCTCCTCCCACCATACTCCTGTCCTCCCACCATACCAACCGTCCTCCCACCATACAACACATCCTCCCACCATACACCCCATCCTCCCACTATACCAACCGTCCTCCCACCATACCACCCGTCCTCCCACCATACAACCCATACTCCCACCATACAACCCATTCTCCCACCATACAACCCGTCCTCCCACCATACCAACCGTCCTCCCACCATACCACCCGTCCACCCACTAACAACCCATCCTCCCACCATGCATACAACCTGTCCTCCCACATGGAAATCATTTTGATCACATCGATTACTGACTGACCTGCTGGCTACAAGAATCACACGGCAATGATTTTGATCACAATAATTATTGAACAAGCACTTCAACAAGGTTTCAACAAATCTGAATTCACCAGTGGGTCCCAAACACTTCGGACAGACCCCAAAAATTAGATAGGGCAAATAGTAAATTTTAAGTGCTCAGATCTATTATATTTCTCCAAACATGGTGCGTGGTGTTAAAATAGTAGAACCCTTTAAGATCATGCGTATGCAAACAAATCCTGCAACAGCTTCCCTGAAGTGAAATTAAAAGCCGAATATCTGCTCCATAAAAAAGTAAAATGTTCTCTTGTTTTTTGTTTTTTTTAAATTTTGTCACTATTCATTTGGGGGGGGGGGGGGGGAGGAACAAGAATAAGAAATCAAAACATCCTTAAGTTTTTGTATGGAACTTGAGTTTCAGTTTAAATTAAACATAATTTTTTTTAAACAGAATATTGAAACATTCCAGCCATGTCTGCCGCCATTTATTCCCATGTGATGTACACATTGTTTGAGTCTCATAATGGGTTTAATTATTCATGGGAATATACGGTAAGATGTATTATGCTGCTTTGTTTAATATTGTTAGAATTAAACCTGAAATTACGGTTTGAAAAAAAAACAAGATATTCTTAGAGCAGCTGAGGGTAAATTACAAGAGAGATTTTTTTATATCAAGTGATAAGCAAAAAAAAAAATTTTTAGTTAACACATTACTGATATAAACCTAATTTTAAAAAGTTACACTAGATAACTTTAAGATAAAAAATTATTTTCTTCTAAACTGACTAGATTGAGAAAAAAATATTTTGTTGTTTTGGGGGGGGGGGGGGGGGGGCGTCATGTACCAAAAGGTTTGGGAACCATGGCATCATAACTAACTAGGTCACAGGTTATACTCTATCATGGTATACAGGTCACAGGTTATTTTCTTCCGATGGCCAGAACGTCCCAACGTTTACCTCCTGAGGGTCAGTGCTGCCAGGTGAGCTACGATGATTAAACCAAAACTTGTCCACATGAACAGGCCAGGTGCCAACACATCCCAGAAACCCGAGGACATACCTGGAAGGTGCAAAAGTTTATTTATGACACACCTGGAAGGTACAAAAGTTTACTTATGACACACCTGGAAGGTACAAAAGTTTACTTATGACACACCTGGAAGGTACAAAAGTTTACTTACGACACACCTGGAAGGTACAAAAGTTTACTTAAGAAACTACTTGAAGGTACAGCAGTTTACTCATGACACACCTAAAGTACAGTGCAGCTAATCGGTTAGTTATAGCTTTCTTATTGACCAACTGTTATCAAAAGTTATCACATTAAAACATAAAGTGGTCTTTGATGTCAAAAATCATATGACATCAAAACATAATTTGTCTTTTATGATAAAAAAAATTAATTTACGTGGTGATCTTCCAGAAGTCTCCCAGTGCATACTCCTGCTAACAGCGGACTTCCATTTGGCCAGTCGCTCTGAACGTTCTATGTTTTGGGAAGAAAATTTAAAACAAAACAACTCGTGCAAGAACTGATTTCCAACTAACAATTTTCGGAATTTGAGAAGATTATTATTTTTTAATTATTACATGGTCCATTCAACACTTTCTACAAAGTATAAGAAAATAAATTTGAGTAATATTAAACAATCTATAATAAGCTTTTACACTGAATTTGAAACCACTTCAACCTTCACCCTCTTCTAAAATTAATTATCATCCTAATTGTCTAAAAACCAACAACACGTGTCTTGTAGTGTCTTGTGGTGTCTTGTGGTGTCTTGTAGTGTCTTGTAGTGTCTTGTGGTGTCTTGTGGTGTCTTGTGGTGTCTTGTGGTGTCTTGTGGTGTCTTGTAGTGTCTTGTAGTGTCTTGTAGTGTCTTGTGGTGTCTTGCGGTGTCTTGCAGTGTCTTGTAGTGTCTTGTAGTGTCTTGTAGTGTTATTTACTTTTTGGCCACAATTAATTTTTGGACCCTTTAATTACTTTAAATTAACGGTGGCATCGGGACTGACCTTGGGAAGTGATCGTCGGCTCAAAGACATCACATGTGATTGTACTCTGATTATCTCCTTCTAAGTTTGTCCAGACGTCGATGCCGTGGGCAGCTCCAGCAGCCATTGCTGCCCCAAGGGCAGTCGTCTCAGTCATGGATGGCCTCACTTTAATAAAAAAAAACATTCCAATAAGCATTGCTCGTAATTATTGGACAGCAGTCTTGTAATTAATGGACAGCAGTCTTGTAGGTAAAAGACAGCAGTCTTGTAGTTAAGGGACAGCAGTCATGTATACAACATAAAACAAAGTTTACATGCACTGAAAAAACAAAAGGAAACTTATTTTTCAGCAGTCCTTTCATTATTGTCCACACTGTCTAGTGCAGTGTTTCCCAAGCTTTTTTTGTGCCATGCCCCACTGAAGCCTTTCTAAAATTCTTATGCCTCCCCCCATGTATCATATACATAATTTTTAATATCCAAAAATAGGGTTGTTCCCTGAAGAAACTTCAATGATAGGTTTTAGGAAGAAATCACTAGGAAATCGGTGAGGAAACGTAGTAAGAAAATTTTCAAAACATATAATGGAGAACTGAAATTCACTTTTAATTAACGCTTATTTCAAATTGAGACTTTAACGATTCTCCTTTTAACATAAAGTTAAATCATAGTAGATGGTTGGTTTTCAACTTTTAGACAGCTCATTTTTCAATTGCCCCCCTGAAAAATCAAATTGCCCCCCTGTGGGGCGTGGGTCCCATGTTGGAAAACATCGGTCTAGTGCATGAACTTAGAATTACTTCAAATATGTCACACAAAAGAACTAGCCAGAAATTTAATAGAATACAATATTAATTATTTCCTATATAAATTACAACAATAGGAAAAATTCAAAGCTCCTTCTATAAAGAATTTAATTTTTTATGTTTTCACTTGCATGTTTAACGACCATAAGAAATGGAATGTTTAAAGATTTAATTTTTAACATGCTGAATGGATTTTTTTTTAACCCTTGGTGGGCACCCCAAGTGCAATCATAGATCATTTTTGTGAACTTATGACATCACACTTTTTGTAAGTAGCATCACACATAAGCACAATCACATAAAATTGACTGTATATGAGATGACATCATACATTGATATGTAGAAAAAAACATAAGCACCATCTAAGGAATGAAAGAGATGGACTGCACATGACATCAGGACAATCAACTTACCCACTTTGATCCCAAGAATGTCTGCCTGTATCTGCATGAGCAAAGAGTTACCAGTCATTCCCCCGTCTACCTTAACACTGGTGAGGTCAAGGCCACTGTCTTTGTTCATGGCATCCAGCAGCTAAATAATTTTTAAAAAAAAATAATAATAATGTTTTTAGAACAACTAACTCCTGGTTTATTAAATGAATTGTATTCAACCATAAGTATTATTTAAAAAATCCAAATGTACTGTTTAAACCCTTTAAAGCCTTAGCCATCCCTAACCAATGTCAAGGGTAAGGACATCACCACAGTTGACCTTTCACCTTTACAGCTTCCCACCCTTAACGTTGTCAGCTCTTCTTTGACAGGCTTTACATTTTTCCTGACCTTCTGTCTACGCCAACAGTGTAAATTTTGCTTCCATGAGAAAAGTAGCTGACAGATCCATTTGCGCTTTGGTAAATTAGCAGAGAAAATTTTTTTATTTTAAAATGACAAAATTACCTCCTTTGTCTGGAAACAGACAGCCTCAAGGGCAGCCCTGGCAATATGTTTCTTGTTGGTGAACTGGGTCAATCCACAGATGATTCTGTCAAATATTGCATAAACAAAAACATTTCATAACATAAACTTGGCTAAAAAATTTCATAAAATAAACTTGGCTAAAACATTTCATAACATAAACTTGGCTAAACATTTCATAACATAAACTTGGCTAAAACATTTCATAGCATAAACTTGGCTAAACATTTCATTAAAAAAAAAACTAGGCTAAACATTTCAATGCAGTGTACTTTCTTAAACTCATTGTTTGACAAAAACAAAAGAAACTATGGCTGATAAAATGACCCTACCCTCTCGCATCATTTTGCCAGTATGGACAAAACAGACCAGAGAAAGCTGGTACGAAGCAGCATCCATGTGTGCTGTCCACTTCAGAGGCCAGTTGTTCTGAGAGTAAAAGTGTTGATAATTAGCAGACATGCTGTTGAATCTATTTAACATGTTAAAATGTGGCTCTTAAAGAAAAGGCTGCAGGATGTCATGCAATACCAAAATTTTGCGAGTCGTATACTTTCTTTAACCTTGTTAAATACTAAGAGGAACCTGTTAGCTTTTATTCAATATTCGTACAAGTTGTTATGAAGCAGAAAGTTATGAAAAGTAAAAGAAATGAAGTGCTTTTCAGCAGGAAACAATAGTGTGTAAATGGAATCCCATTTTCTCAAGTCATGTAATTATTCCAAACAGAATTTCTCGCAAGTTTAAGCAAAAGTTAGCACGAATAAAGATCGAATTTCATGGGACAAATTTTAATACTAAAACTGTGGGAACAATCTTAGCACTAAGTCTGTGGGACCAATCTTAACACTACGTGTGCGGGACTAATCTTAACACTAAGTCTGAGGGACCTATCTTAAGACTGACTCTGTTAAACATATCTTAACACTAAGTCTGTGGGACCAATCTTAACACTACGTGTGTGGGACTAATCTTAACACTAAGACTGTGAGACCTAGGTTAACACTGAGTCTGCAAAAAGCAATCTTAACACTAAGTCTATGGGACCAATCTTAACACTACATCAGTCGGACTGATCTTAACACGAAGGCTGCTCTTCAAAAATGAGAAACGGTTTTAAAAAAACCTGACCTGACAAAAAAATTAAAACCCCTGCAATGGTCAGTGCATCTGTAGAGTGTTGTTTTGTTTTTTTTACCTATTTCAGATGAGGTTGAAATGATTCCAAGGTTGTCTCTAAGCCATGCAACACAAGCTCCAGCAATAGCTATAGCACCCTGAGAGAAAGGGGTTTCAGGGGGTGGGGGGGGGGGTGATAGAATAATAAATGTATTGCTGGGTGAAAATGTAAGAATGAAAATTAATTTAAACATCTCTTAATTATAGATTTATCCTGGGGGGGGATTTACCTTTTTCTAAAAATTATTTAGATTATTTAGATTTACAGCAAAACAATATAGCGATAATTTTTTCAACTCTATTTCTTTTTTTCCATTTTTATGAGTAAATCTAAATGAATGGTTTTTCAGGTTGGTTCACATTCTTGTAAGTTGGACTAATGTTGAGTAGATAAAGTGGAATGAAACTTTGGTATTCTGAAAATTTAACAAGTGCTTTTCTAACAATTAACATTTTACAACAACGTTTAAAAGGAGTTTGGTGCTCAGGACTTATTACATTAAAAAAAAAAATCTGACGCAAGCGCATAAGTCTGTGATCATATTACAGTTTGCGCTGTGTAACTCGAACCAAAGTTAATCAAAATACTCAAAGAAAGATGTACCTCTAAGGCATACACTGCAGGCTTGTTCTTGCCCAGCTTGTAGGCCACAGTGGTCAAAAGTCCAGTCTTAGATTCAACAGGCTGTGGGGGACCCATGGAAAGATCTTCTTTAATTTGTGAAAGATTTTACAGGTTGAAGCTTTCTTCATTTAAACTACCCCCACCTCCCCCCCCAAAAAAAAATGTTATCGTGAAAAAATATTCTTTTCATAAAAGTTATTTTAAAAAAAAACAAATTCATATTTTTAATCATACACCAGTTGATGTCAACTAGTGTCTAATATAAAGTGTTTATGTGTGATATTAAGTGTGATATGTTAAGTATGAAATTTCTATGTTTAAAGAAACCAAGCAAAAATGTTCTTCTGATTCATAACCTTAATCTGAATGAGCATTGCAGTTTAAATGCCTGTAAAATAAAAATTATGATAACCAGGAGCATTCTCACAAAAAAAAAAAAATTAAAAAATATTAATAATATTACTAATTACAGTAAGGCCAGTGTTATACAACAAGAAGCAGCCAGTCCCATAGGTGTTCTTGGCTTGTCCAACTTTGAAGCAGCTTTGCCCAACCAGGGCTGCCTGCTGGTCTCCTAGGATCTGAAAAATGTGAACAAGTTTAAGGCGCAATATTTTTTGCTGGTTGTAATCCTCTTAAGCCACGTAAAAGAATTAAAACAATTATACTTTATATCCAGCCATATCAGTTTTGTGGATGGGACATAAGTGTTTAAAAAAAAAAAAGCATAGTTTTCTTGGTTTTAATTTTTGTTATAATTGTTAACACTAGTATAGGAATAAAAGTTCAAATTTTCATATTTTTGAAAGGGTTGAGAAGAAGAATTTAGTGTATGGTATTTCTTAGACATGCCTAGAAAATTACAATAAACAAAAATCAGTGATGGAATGTTGAGCCGATTTAGAACATACTAACAAGTAAAGCGGTACATTGCTTGACAATTAATCATTTCATTTAACCATGTCAAAGTTTTAACTACTTCATACCCCTGATATCTTGGTTCCCTTTAAGGCTGTGATGGCTAAGTCTCCATAAATTTCCGATGAGCTATGAATGCTGGGTAATATATTCCTTGGTATATCAAAAAACCTGGACATAAGAAAGGACTGTGTCATCATAAAAAAAATAGGATCCATTATCTCAGCCCACAGCTGAACTATAGACATTATGTCAGCACACTGCTGAGGTATAGATGATATTTCAGCACACCAATCAGCTATAAACATTATCTCGGCACACAACCGAACTACAGACGTTAACTCAGCACGCAACTGAGCTACAGACATTATCTCGGCACACAACCAAACTTATAGAAGAGTTCACAGGCCTGGCAAACATTAGTTGAATTAATATCGTATTAGAAAAAAGAAAAACCAACAACACAATTTCATCAAAACATGTTGACCTGGTCAACAAGTCCATCCATCCATCTATGCACTTTTTAACATGTCAACCTGTCCATATGGATGGATGGATCATGTGGAAAAAGAACTACAACAACTGAAAATCCAAGAATGGAAAAGAAAAGCATTAGTTAGGTCTGAGTGGAAGGAAGTAGTGAGGTGGGCCAAAGCCCTAAATGGGCTGTAGCGCCACAGGGATGGATGGATGTCAACAAGTGCAGCAATTAGAAAAAACAAGGAAAAGCTTTTCTTCAAGACAGCCCAATTATTCTAATCTCAAAGCTATTTCATGGAATAAATGAATTAAATACTGTCACAAAGTTTTTATTTTCAAAAAAAATTTGTTTACATAGTTTTTACCCTTGTTTGTTCGCTGAAGAAGGTTTCTTGTCCACACGTTCATTGTTTTGTGGCATCATGTCCTTTGTTTCAGGTTCTCCCGAATACTTTGTTTCCCTCATTCCCTTTTACCTAACCTGAATGCAGTCTCTCCACCTTATTACTTACTTTAATTCTTAACATTTTATTTCCATTTTGTTTAGCATTACACTTTGTTTATCATTACATTTTGTTTAGTATTACACTTTGTTTATTATTCCATTTTGTTTAGTATTACACTTTGTTTAGCATTGCATTTTGCTTAGCATAACACTTTGTTTAGCATTACATTTTATTTAGCATTACACTATATTTTAAAACCATTTTTAGTTACAGTGACACAGCTTATTTTTACCTGCATAAATAATCATCCCAGTCCAGAGTGGCGAGGTTCATCAGCATCGTGCGGCTGGCGTTGGTCACGTCTGTTACGTGGCGGCCACCTTTTGGCCCACCTGTCAGGTTCTGGAAAAACATTTTTTTCCCTCAAATCTACATGTCTGCGGCAGAACTAATCCCCCGTTCTGCCTTTTATTCATGACAGTGCCTATTGCTATCACCTTTTTAATGCATATTTGTGCTTTTGCATTAATTTTTTTTCTCACAACTCATTTATTAGCAAAAAAAAAAAAAAAAAAAACTTAGCCAAATTCATGAATTCCATTTTCTTGAGGTAACTATTAAACTGATCATCAAAAATTTCATAATTAGAAGATCTTTTATTATTGACAGTGCCTATTGCTATCACCTTTTTAATGCATATTTGTGCTTTTGCAATAATTTTTTTTCTCACAACACATTTATTAGCAAAAAAAAAAAAAAAAAAAACTTAGCCAAATTCATGAATTCCATTTTCTTGAGGTAACTATTAAACTGATCATCAAAAATTTCATAATTAGAAGAAGCCTGCCGGCAGTTTAAAAAATTTTTTCCTTGTGATATAAAAAAAAATAAAATAAATATATATAATTTGTTTTAAATAAAGTTTACGACTTCTGTTACTTTCACCAGAGCGTTATGAAATAATGATTTTTTTATATGTCTACAATACTTTTTTTCTAATTTGTTGCAATTTCATCTAAACAACTGTCTTTATTACTTTTTTTGATTGATTGATTGAATATTTGTATAGGGCTTGTATCCATGCTATTTTAGCATGCTCACAGCGCTCTCAGAGATGGCAATGGCGTCACAGGCATTATCGGAATGGTCCATTGTTTCAAAGTTAGCCGCCTATGGGATGCCATCTCCAGGTTTGAATTCAGAGTATCCTTATCTGAGATGAGTTTCCATCCAAGACTAACAATTCCCATCCACCTTGGATGGGCTCAGTTTAGACCACTCAGCCACCCAGCACTCAGTACTTCTACTCTTACAATTTACACCAATTGTACATTTTAATCTCTTAATAAAAATTTTTTTTTTTGGATTAAAATCAATTACAATACACACACACATACTATTGAAACCTATTCCAATCAATCAAAACACTTAAGCCAAGGTGTGGGAGATCATAAGAATGATGGGTCAATATATTCAATACTTGCCAGGATTGGTCACAACATACTGGACAAGGCTTGGAAACACACTGCATATCACTCACCCAGAGAAGCCAGGAGTCCACCGTACCAAATAAACACCTGCCATCTTCTACGGCTTTCCTTACTACCTCAGAGTTGTCCAGTAGCCATCGAAGCTTTAAGGCACTGAAGTAGGTGGCCAAAGGGAGACCACACAAGGCCTGGAAGAGAACAAAGTTTTGAGCAACAATTGTGTCGAGATAAATCTGAATCTTAACAAATTAATCAAATAATATCAAATAGTTACCGAGTTGAAAAGAACGACGTTTTTAATATCTGTTGTTTTTTTCGGAATTAGATTTTTATTGCTCTTCTTATGCACAGCCTAATGTTTGACAAATTTGTATGTAATATATTAACCAAACAAGAACAGAATAATGAATAAAGTAAATACCCTTAGGTAATCTTTGTTGTGACCAGGTGTTTTCTTGATCAGCTGTTCCACAGTTGAGGCAGTACGAAGATCCAACCAGACTGAAAAAAAAAACAAAAAAAAACCTCAGTTTTAAAATATCATATATTTGAAGAACAATTATTACTATTTAGATTTTTTTAACGTTTAGGTGAATATTTTCTAGCAAGGAATGATAGTAAATAAAAGTGACAACAGACTTATATAAAGCTCCATTTTTATTGTCAAACTGGCTATAAATGTAAAATAAGAAATGAGATTTTGTAAAACATTTAAAGATGCTTGCAAAAGGGAAGGGAAGCCAACATAGAAATCAATGAATAGGAGATCATCACTGAACAACTTTCCAGCCGGTCAACAGCAGTGTATGAAAGAGTAAAAAAAGCAGAAGATGTTGCGAAATGAAGCCGTTGTGGAAAAAAAAAGAACATTATGGAAGGCCAAATTTAACCAGGGGTGAAGTTTCTCCTGCAAAAAAGTGCCACTGAGTCTGACATTACAGCCATTTGATGAAGTGTTTATAGCTACTCCATCGCCCCGTGAAGAAGGAAGGATGTATATAAATTCATTTTTTTATATGACAGGATGATATGAATTTGACGTTAACTTTAACAACTGATGTTAACGGAGTGTCACTTGGTTTGAAAATGCTGTGGCTTTTAAATATTCATATACCTTTCTGCTTTAAAAACTCATTAACATTAAGACTAAAACTGGAGTCATGTTAGAAATGGGCAATTAATTGCAAATATACTGCAAAAAAAGTAGTGAGTGGGGGTAGAAAACAATGTTAAGTTTCAAGGCAAAACACAATATTAGAAATACCAATTGCATTGTAAAGTGGTTTCCCTGTGGTTGGGTCCCATACGATAGTCGTTTCCCTTTGGTTTGTGATACCAATGGCTGAAAAGTAAAAGAGAAAATTGTAATTTGTGCTTTTACATCAACACTCTGTGAAAGACAAAGTCAGACATTTCAAGAGTGTAATTAAATTTATTTTAATTTTAATTTTGTAACTTAACAAAATAAATTAACCAAATAAATACTGGGAGTCTTACATACACAAGTATTTAAGGAAACGATAGGACACGTTGAATCAATATATCCTTACAAGCACGGGTCTCATGCCCATGAGTTAAATCTGGGTGGCTGCCTCTATTTTTTTTACTGGTAACTGCTTACCATCTGCATGTAGTAACCCTTACCATCTTACATTCATAAGTATATATGATATGTTATTCATTAGTTCATCAACATTACAGTACACAAGAATAAATTTAGCTGCGTTTACAAGTATAAGTTTCAGAGGAATGTCCAGATGCTGATATTTCAAAACAAGAAACTAACCCTGTCTGAAAACACAATCACAATTTTTACTTTGAACTGGTTGCAAATTTCCGAAAATAACCCATCACCCAAGAAGATCATAGTTTCTTTCACGCCTCAATATATTTTACTCTGATCGCAGCTATAGTGTAACACAAGCAGTGAACACTTAACACCTAACACATTTGAAGCCAATGTGAATTGCTCAAGGACTTACCCTTCACGTCAGTTGTTTCAAACCCTAGACCTATAAGATTGTCTGTGGCTTTGTCAATGCATGTTTTGGTTGACAACAATATTTCCATTGGATCCTCCTCCACCCATCTGGAGATAGATGATCAAAGGGAAAAGTTCTCTTAAAATTTTTTTATGAAATTACTCTTCTAATTCTGAGTCTCACACATAGTTTGTTTGTAATCTATTTTAAATAAATATGAAATAATGATAGTGATATTTATTTTTTAAGTAATATTTATTTTTAAGTTTCCATTAATAACATTGAAGCCATTGCAATTAAATTAAAATGTAAGGCTGCATAACTTACCCTCCTTTAGGATAGCTTTGTTTGATTTCTGTCTGGTGGTAGGTGACAACTTCAGCTGTGTCTGCATTAAAAATCTGGGAGAGGGTAGAAATATATCCATCTCATAACTCTAGCATAAATAAATCTTGCAACTACCAAAAATATCATGATATTACATATTAAATAATAATTGGCCAACATGACATGTTGGAAATTTGTTAGGCCAGGTCCTTGATTTATTTCTAGCGGCATAAATTTAATTGGTAAGTTACAAGAAAATTAATATTAATATTAAAGACTAAAAATAAATGAAAGCACATCGATTTGGATTTTTTTTTAGTATAGTCAGTATTAAATTATATGCACAAATAAATACTATTTTAACAAACAATATTTATGATGATCAAAATATTGTAACTCTTTAAAAAAAACTCTAAAATTCTCAGTTGAGTTTTTGTTAATGTTGATTTTAACTCCCAAGCCCAGGTTGGAGGAGGGTTGGTGTGAGACCAAATACCTCACCTGCAAAAAACAAACTGCTAGGCTACAAAAAAACATCAAAAAGATTTTAAAAAAAAAAAAAAAAATGTCAGTCCAGATAAATGAGGGCTTTTCTGCCCCAAGAAGAGTTATGAACTATTGTGGCCAAAGCCAGGTTATACTGGAAGATTCAAATCCGAGGACCCAAGCTACAGGCAGCACACAAAGTAGGGGACACACCTGGAAGCAACTTGAAAGTAAAGCACAGGACTGAACTGAAAGGAAAATTCTTGTAGACAGCCTATGCCCAGGTGGGGTAAAAGGCATAAGTAAGTAATGTTGTATTTAACATTAATTTTTTTTTTTTGGTTCTAAGTGAAGAACAGTGAGAAATCCACTCTCTTTAAAATGTGTAGAATCAAACTGAGGAATGGTGCAGACTATATTGACTAAACTATTAGTGATTTAGGTTAAGGACACCACCACATCTATGACTATAAGTATAAGAATAATAATGCTAAAAGAAATCTTGACTTTATGAGTGTGGATGCTAGGTCACATCACATGACTATTGTATTTTGTTAGTTATTTTAATTAGGTCTAGGCTGAGAAAATCCAGGCTAGTAAACGGAGAAGTGACAAGTACACCACTACTAAAGTTAAAAACTAGTAATACTAATGAATACTAATTATACTATACTATCTAATTAAATTGTAATCTCTTAAATTAGATCTCAATCTGGATCTCAAATGAATTATTTTCTAGACTACTAATTTGACTCCAGTAGTCTACATCTAGGGCAGGAACTAATGGGATAAATATGGTGTTCATAGACATAATAACAGTAAACTGAGTACGTTTGTAAAAAAACTAATATATAGGGTAAAAGGGGGTAATAGGCTCCATGGGGAATTAAGCCCCAATTGCTCAGTTCATACAATAAAATGCTTGATACTATTGTAAGAAGAGAGAAGGGGATTAAGCTCTACTTTATTAGAGACTTACTAACCAATCGGAGAACTTTTCACAACCATTCTTGGCTTTCTAACCTATGGGATGATTTTTTTAATTTGCCTTTTTAGATGAATGCTTTTCCCCTCTAGTTTTCAGCTTTCTTCAAACTGTTTGTAAAACTTCAGCTAAGCCAGTGCTTGCTTTGCTTTTACTTGAAATTCTATTTCTACATTGAGAGTTTTTAGTTTCCATACAAATACATGTACAGATAAACTAAGTAAGTACTTTTTAAAGTTTTTGTCTATATGTGTGAGTAATGAATGAGTTAAAATACTGATATTTGTAGAGCAAATGAAGCTGGCCATTTTGGCAAAGTGAAATGGCTGTTGGATGAATGATTTAGAGATTGTTTTTAAAAATCTCTAAATTTCCCTTTAATCCTAAAGTTTCTTTCAATATTTTGAATAGAAAGCATTAGTAAGAGAAATATGGTTCTGTAGATTATTTATTTATTTAATTAAATTAGTTTATAAAAAGAAATATTTTAATTAGCAGGGGCTCAATACCCTCAACTGTTAAAAAAGATGATTAAAACAGCCAAATAATATTGATCAGATTAATAAAATCAATGTTTTTAATTCAATAAAAATTACACAGAGAGAGTTTAAAATGAAAACAAAAGTTATTAATTTGTAGAAATAAGTTTAAAAAAATTTAAATGCAGTTTTGATAGTGGAACTTATTGCCCCCTTTATTTTGCAGAATGGTTCGGACCTAAAAAAAGAAAGAGGGAGAAGGCAGGAAGTCCTGTGCAACTAACCAGACAATGGCAGATGCCTACAATTCTGTCATGAGTAAGCAGATGTCTGCCAACTGGGAATCCAAGCATTGGAGTTGATTTAAAACAGTAAATTCTCATTAAGGGAGGCAAACTGCTTTGACACCTGATCAAGAAGAACTGGCACACTGCCTTATTGTGTAGCCTCAGTGGGGCTGGGGTTTCAGTAAAGAGGAGGTGAAAGACATCATTCAAGAATTTGTGAAGGAAAATGATCTTCAAATGCCTTTTGTGGATGGTCAACCTAGTAGGGACTGCTGGAGTGGCTTCATGAGACGCCATCCGAAAGTGGTCGTAAAAAAAAACCAGAACACACTCTAAACAAGGATGCTATTGAAGCATGTTTGATTTGTGAAGCAACTGAGAGAAGAAGCAGCAAAAAAAGATAAAGCTCCAAGAAAAAAGACCATGAGAAAAAGAAGAAATCTTCCAGATGGGGAGCATAGTGACAGTGATGAGGACGATAATGACACTGTGTGCCTTAAGTGTGGTGTTCATGGAGGACGAGGAGAATGGGTGTGTTGTGACTTGTGTGACATTTGATACCATGTTAAATGCACAAAAATCCCAGAAGAAGGTGATTTTGAAGCAATGGAGTGGTTCTGTAAGAATTGCCTACAACCTATGTGAAAATATTTGCATTAAACATGCTGGAGCTTATCGCCCCCATTTAGTTAAATATAAGTCAAAATTAGTTTTAACTTTTAAACCTTTTTTGGCAATCCTCCGTAGTCCGGTCCCAAATTATTTCCAATGATTACTCCTTGCTTAAGAGTCTTAGGCATCATTTTTTTTTGAAATTCATTTTTGCGTATATATTTCAATAAATTTGTTAAATTATGGCAAATTATGTTAAAATCGAGTGCATTATCACTAATTATATTTTACCAGGAACAACTATTATCACGGACGCTTGGCGAATATCAATATGTCGATTAGCTCAACAATGGGATTTATGATCACACTGTCACTCTGCACGCGCATGAATTTGTTGATCCAGTAGACCAGGACCTTCACACAGAAACTATTGAAGGACTTAGGATGCATGCGAAATGTAAATTCCGCTATCAGAGTGGTATCTGTCACTGTCTGTTTGCCAGCTACTTGGGGGCCTTTCAGTCGCGCCACAGTCACATTCAGAAAGTTTTATGCTGCTATTTGCAAATGATATGCGCCAATTACAATATTTAGTATTTACTTACTGGTTTGTAAAGTGACAGTTATTTGCAAAAGCTATGATTGACATTTCTGCTGTTTTCTAACAATAAACACTGTGCATTGTAATTTTTTTTCATTCAAAATAATTTGGGACCGGACTTCGGAGGATTGCCCCTTTTTTGCTCTATATTGACTATATAAATATATAATGGATTTAAATTTTGCTCATTAAAGTTAAAGCTTTTGTAAAGAAAGATGGGTAATCTACCACTTGAGCGTCGGCCAAGAAAAAATCCAGTTTTTCCGGTGGGAAGGGCTATTTAAACAATTATTCTTACATTGGAGTCCGTTAATATTTTTCCTTCCCTATAGGCTATAAAGTTATATAGCACAATACTAATACATTTAAATAATGATTACTGCCAAGCTATTGATATGCCAGGAAGACAAAGAGACTACAATAAAGCCGATGTCCAATATGTTTGATACAGATCAGATACGAGATGAAGAAGAATGGTGACTGTCCACACTACTGCTGAATTTGTCAGACCCCTTATTCAGCACCTAAGATGGTGCATTAACAAAATAATTTTTTTTTTATCCAGATGACGCGGATATCCACATAAAGAGTGTGGAAAACGTGGATGCTCAAAAAGCGTAAACTGAAAAGACAGTTTGGCACAAGCCGTGATCTTTCCCCTTCATATTTACGTGAATTCATGTACTGGTACCACAACAGATTTTGTGGAACTTATATTTTTTTAAACTTCATTGTCGCCTTGGGGGAGAAATATGCATAATTCCATTTTCAAACATTAAATTTTTTAAATTCTTCTATTTCAAATTTTTTAAATAGTTTTTCTATAAAAAAAAAAATGTTCTTGTGTGTTTGTATTAGTACTATTGTTATGGGAATGAATACGTACAACCAATGCCATTAAAAATAGTATAAGAATAATTGTTTAAATAGCCCTTCCAACCAGAACAGCTGGATTTTTTCTTGGCCGACGCTCAAGTGGTAAATTACCGAAAGATGTGCGGTCTGTTACTTAAAAACATTTGCAGGTTGAATTTAATATTTATTTATATTAATTAAAGGGAAGAACAAAAAGTTATTGAAAACATGGTGCTTAAATGGCTTAATGCCCCCGATACCCTACTTCTAGTGATCTCATCCAATCCTTATTTCTTTTTATTTTTTATTAGTAGGCCCTACCTACTAGTCGTAACTAGTACTTAGGTCTTAGTACCAGTACTAGTAGTCTAGTACTCTTAGACTCTTAGTTTAGTTAGATTTTAATTTTAGATCTAATCTTAGTAAGATAATCACCAGAAAACGAGTACTGCTTGTTCCTTGATCAACAGCACCAATAAGATTTGTTTTTCCTCTATTGTTTATTGGCTCCCCTATTTGATAAGATGACATGATTTCCTTAAAATTTTAACAACTAGTTTTATCGAGGCTGGAGCGATCTATAATCTTTTCTAACTTTTCGAAACACAGTTCTCAGTGTTTTGTAAACATAATCAGGACAAATAAAATGAATAGTCGATTATATCAATTTTATTTTAGAACCGATGAGTAAAGTTTTATCTTGAAAAGTGATTATAATTATGTTTAAAGTAAGCACAATAAATATTTTTTTTAAAAAAGGGAGTTCCATTTATCTAATTCTATGCGTGATTAAACTGATAGTAAATAGAAGTTAAATTAATGTTAGAACTTATTACAGTAATGATAAAGTATCGATTCACATAGTAAATTGAAGTAGCATCCCCTTTCAAGAAGGATCACTCTACTCTTGAGAAAAGTCTGAAGTTTATATTCAAAATTAGTTTTAATCGATCTTATATCTTCGTATAGGTATATATGACATGGGTAATTTTTTTTAAAAAAGTATACTTTTGTACAATAAAATTTGCATTTTTAAAGCTCTACGTTAAACAAAGCACTGAATTCCAATTCCACGTAGGCCTATACTATACATTTCACCCTCAACCCCCGCCCCTTTTTGATGTTTGTAAATCTTTTTTATAATTAACCGAAAATCTCACAAACTCCATAATTTATAGGATATAAGTTATATCAACATATACGCAGTAAAAATAAAAAGATAATTAATAACGTGATCCATCAATTTCTGAATATCCAAAAGTGTGTAAAAGTGTGTGTGTTGGGGGTGTCACCTTTTAACAGGAAACCTGTAACTGCAGGCCAAAAAAAAACAACAACAAAAAACAACATTATATGAAGTTTTAGTCAGTGTACTCACAGGCTTGGAAATTAAAATTTCTGTAAAAATAACGTGTTTCACCATTTTATTTTTTATTTTTTGGTGTGGGGGTAGACAAAAATGAGTTTTGTAGGGTAGTCGTTGCAGGGCATGCAAAAACTTTGTGAGTTCTAATGCATACTTTGAAGATTAATAACGAAAAGTCCCGACTTCTAAATTTGATCCAACCCCTCCTCTCTATCCCCCGACACAACCCTCCATGTTGTCCAACTTACTCCCATACTCTGAACTATTATTTAAATGTGCATACTATTATAATATATCAATGTTACATTTTATTTAGTTAATAATACGAATTAACATTTACACGGATGTTCACCAGAGCCGTCATTACGGCAACGGGGGGGGGGGGGGGGGGGGGGGGCGGCGGGGGAAAAATATTGCACGGGGGCCCCTATTCCTCTATATACGCGGGGCCGTGCGAAAGTGGATATTACCCTGGCACCAACCTCAAAGGGCGCCATAAGCATTTATATATATATGACCTTATAGTGAATTTAACGATAAAATCCCATTTACTTCACAAAGACAGGGGCGCCAAAGTCAGCTTTTTACTAGATCTCTCCAGGCAGCTCTTGTTCATATATATTGAGGGGCAACATTGTAAGGCCTCGCCCTGGGAATGCCACTTGTTACAGAATGGCTCCATCTAAAGCCAACTATGCGAGTTATGTTATGAAAAGCCCTATGGCCCGGGTTGATCCGTGCGTTTTGATAATTTTCTTTCCAGGTAATTTTATCCCCGGGGGTCTGGGAATAGTATTTAAGTCGTTCGGGATTGGTGGGGGGGGGGGGGCGGGTTGAACTATCAGCACCAAACTCAGGCATTTGGACGCCCAGGGCCAGCTTTGACTTCGCCGCCCCGTCATACTTTACTATACATTCACTATGCTAATGGTTATGCATTTAGCCTCAGCTTAGATTTGTCCCTGGAATCTACATAGACCAACTGCATTTATCAAACTAAATGTAAATCATATTTTTTTTCCGTTAAAGAAAATAACTTTAATCACTGACAACCAGTGCCTTGTTACGTTGCCCTAGAAAATTCCAAACTATCTAGTTGTTTGAACTACTTCATCACTGTTTTTATACCCTTTAACATTGTTTACAAAATAATTTTGTTTGTTTGTTTGTAAAGTTGTTCAAAAGATATACCAATAATGATTAACAATATTGGCAGCATTAGAAGCGTGTGGCTCTCTAGAGACGCGAGGCACTGGGCAACTGCCCAGTGTGCCCATGCTATAAGTTTAAGACAACTCCAACTGTGTGGATAGGTATGGAGGTTCTGCTGAGTGGGAACCGGCTTATTCTCCAAAACAAAATCTCGCCTAGGTTTTGTCATTTCGGAACTTACGCGAAAAAAAACAACAAAACACGCCATCGCCTCGTGGAGACGAATGATGTACCACAAGAAAAGAGAAACAAAATTTCAAACACAGTACACACGAAATAAATTATTCAAAACCAACAAAAATAGATTTCTGATAGACGCAAATACTTTGGATTATTGTTAACAATCCAGTCTTGATTTTTTTTTTCCATACGCTTACTTAAAATATTCTTTCTGCATCGTAATCGAGATTTTAAAAAAAAATCTTGTAATTTAAACTATGTTTATAATGTGTTAACGCAGAATAGAGAAAACACACGTTTGACTTTTGTACACATCCATTTAGTAAAGCTTGTATTTTTTTTTTTATTTGTGTGTAGATTAATGGGGCGTGTAGTGGACTAATGAATAAACGATTTGATAGGTCTGAAAGATTTGAGTGTTGGCGCAATTGAAAGCCTCGAAGTAAGACCAACCGGAGAATTTAGTAGCAGGATTGGAATCCATTTCTAACAATACAGATTGATGGGTCTTAACACACGGTTACTTGCCGTGGTGTGTGCAGGCAATACTGAAAGGGCCTCGTGTTCACGGAAGCTTTGTGTCGTGGCGGGTGAACATGTTTATGTCGGACGCAGACGACAGCCGTTTCACCTTAAGGCAGACAGGTGTAGTGACGTCATCTTGTAAGGCATGACGTTAAAATACAATCTTATACATTGAATTAATAATGTATCCTCACCTTTGTGTGCGTGATGAATAGATGTTGACACAACGTGTGGTAGGATAATAGATCAGAGTCTTTCAATTGATCTTTGAAACGTTTTGAAAGTTTCAACTGCTTTTGTGTGTGTATTACTTACATTTTTCTTTTAATTGTGTAGGACAACGCAATGATAAAAATATCATATTACACAGTGATAAAAAAATCATATTACGCAGTGATAAAAGATCATGTTACACGATGATAAAAGATCGTACGACACAATGATAAAAGATCATACTACACAAGGATAAGAAGATCATATGTGGTGTAAAATTATAAACCGCTATACTAAATAGTGGGTCGTTTTAAGTTTACCTGTGTAGTCCATATCATATTGTACCATATTATGTATGATTAATTTACATAAGACCTGTGTAGCATTTTAAGCTATGGTGATAGCTTAGTTTGTGGTTCAATAGAATTATTATTTGTTAAAATGTCTACCGATGGTGCAATGCAAAGTTTCAACCCTAGCTATTCAAAGAATTTCATATTAATCCTGGTTCTGGTTCTGGTAGTGCTCGTTGCTGCATTCATATACTGGCATCTGTGCAACGGTTGGGGAAGCGATGTTGCTATTGTAACAGCCCCTAGCAGATGCCAGGGCAGCCTTGAAGCTTTCGACCGATGTCGAGTCCACAGCGGCATTGTCCAGGTGGTTCCAAGCAATTATTGTGGGTGAGAAGAATGATTGTTTATACTGCACTGTGTTACACCGAGGCACAGTGAAGCATTTGCTATTGTTTCAGGTGTAATTGTCTATGGGGTTGTCAGTGGTGAAGTCAGTGTTCAGTGAGCGCTTGGCTCTGATCAATCGACCCGGCCTCTGTGGGGTGAGGTACGTGCCTGCTGAGATGGCCGGCACCAGCCCCATGACCACTTTATATAGGAATATCAGACGGAGCCCCTCCCGTCTGTCTTAAGGAAGGGGATGTCAAATTGTTTTATAAGGCCAGTGACGAAGCCAGAAGTGGTGGATTTGTAGTCACGTGCGATGAAGCGCACCGCGTTACGTTGGATTCGCCCCATCTTGTCAACGTCTTGCTTTAGGTGTGGATCCCAGATGATCGCACCATATTGTAGTAGTGGACGGACGAGAGCAAGATAGGCATATCGTTTGCAGGAAGTTGGGCAGTGGCGCAGATTTCTTCGAATGAAACCTATTGTGGAGTTGGCTTTTTTTTTTAAATTTTGTTTATTTGGGGTAAACATTTAAGGTTATTTGAGAAGAGAATTCCAAGGTATAGATTATTTGATACTTGTTGGAGAGTTGTCTCGTTTAGTGAGTACATATAGGTTGATATTTTTTTTTCTTGAGATGCTCGTCGTGTAGCATATGGTTTCATAAAATTGCATGCCCCATTTGTCCGCCCAATTCATAAGGCACTTCAAATCTGCTTGGAGGTGGTTGTGGTCATCGAAGCCGTTTATCTTTCTGTAGACAAGACAGTCATCTGCAAACAGCCTCTCTTGAGATTTTGATTTTACAGTATCGGGGAGGTCGTTTATATGACAGAGAAAGAGAAGGGTTCCCAGCACAATGCCTTGTGGAACTCCTGAGTCTACGGTGGCTTTCCCTGATTGGACGCCGTCTACCACTACTTGCATGGTACGTTGTGTTAGGAATGTTGAGAGCCAGGAGTGAAGGTTGCCGGTAATGACGTAGTGGTGGAGCTTATGTAGAAGAAGGCTGTGTGGAACAGTGTCGAAGGCCTTGGAGAAGTCGAGAATTGCCATGTCGACCTGGGTAACTTTGTCACAGGAGACAAGGAGTTCATTGGTAATTTAAAATTTCAAAATCTTTAAAAGATAAATAAATAAATAAATAAATATATATATATATATATATATATATATATATATATA